>JAXIVJ010000616.1:130000-182500 GCA_036785665.1 Chirona hameri
TCCTTTGATTTTGAATGTGCAACTCTAAGATTTTATGAGCGTGATAAGGAGGTCATGCTCTACCGGTGTGATCATTTTTATGCAAATCAGAATAGTCCGCTGTATGACTTGACACCTATCTGACCTGCTCTAAATCCTTTGATTTTGAATGTGCGACTCTGTTTCTTTATTACAAAACGTTGTTACACTTATATTGGCTTAGCATCTAATGAAAGCGACTTGAACAGCAGTGCAAGAAAAAATTAAGACACGATCAGTACTAAACATCGACCACATTACTGCATACAACTTGACATGTACTAAGCAAAAGCATTATTTCATCTGAACATCAAACACATTAGGTACTGCATACAACTTTACATTTACTAAGCAAAACCATTCTCGTTCTGTCGCTATTTATTTCCTGTTCCGTTCCCGTTCCATTCTTGCTACATTCCCGTTCCGTTCTTGTTTTTCTCCCATGCCGTTCACAATCTCTGCCAAAACACTTTAGCTGTTTAAATGCCTGAAATATGTCATCCGGCTGCAACTAAATCTCCCAGAGGGAGGTGCGAGTTGCGACGTCAGCCCATCATGCGTTTATAATCTGAATTACTGAAGCAGTGTTAACCCTCGCCCTACGGGAGTTTTTTTTTACCTTCGCCCTACGGGGGTGGGGGTGGGGGGGGGGGGGGGGCTGACAGCCCCGTGTTAACTTCCAAACCAAGCAACTTAAAGCAATGCGGTAAGAACCAGCATGTCTGTCATGAGAGGAATCTAACAGTATGCGATTTTTAGGTTTCAGGTCAACGGATGACCTTCCAGGTCAAGTGAATGACCTCGGATCGACCACGTACTGCGTACTACGAACAGTGATTTTGCTCTGTCAGAAAATCTCAAAATTAGAAATTGATAAATGTAAATAAAAAGGCATGTCCCTAGACCAGTTTTGTCCTAGAAATGCAGAAAAGGTAATTCTTTGTTCGTATCTTGTCAAAAAAGTATAAAAAAATGACGTCATGAGTTTCTTACACTTAGGGAGCCATCACTCAGTCAAAAATACAGATATTGCTTTGAAATGTGGCTTGGGTATTGTCCATACTAAGTTCTCTAACATATATTCCGGTTTTTCTAACATCTTTGAAAATTTTGATTTTGTGGTGATTAAAAAAAGTTTTTTAGTTATTTTAGGGGTCAAAAACCCAAAATTTTGGAAATCCGAGAGGGCCATTTTAAAGAGAATGCCATTTTGTATCTCTGCTGAATTGTGTTTGCAATTTGCTTCAAAAATCTGTTTTCTACGATTTTTTCCCCAAAAAATTATCGTTATTCTACCAACACCAACATGACGTCATCAAAACATGTTTATCTCCCAAACTGAATAACCAATTTCAATGGAAATTTTTCCAGCATACATGCAATTGTTGTACACTCAGCTACAAATTTCAGCAAGATGCACCGCATGTGTGAAAAGTTATTCAAGATAAAACAAACTCAGGAGGGGGGGGGGGGGGGACCTGTCCCGTAGGGCGAGGGTTAAAGGAAACTGTTCATTTTTAAAAAGCTACAAAATCTCAGAAATGATTGAGAGAAGCTAGAAATGAATTATAATGTTACTAGCAAGCCGTACATATATATATATGGACGCGGAAAAAGCAAATAATAATGTCAGCTAGTTGGTTCAAATTCAGATTTTCCTCTGAATGGAGTGAATTAATGCGAAATCAGATTGCTAAGAATCACGCAATGTCATCGTGGCGACATCTGTACGCGCGTGACGTATAATTTCACTAAGAATATTGCTGAAAAAGTGTTTATATACGATTTTAGCAACAATCACGATATATATCTCAAAGTTCATTCGTGGAATGAAGAGAATACGGTACTGAAACAGAATATTCTTGTCCAGCGCTATATGTTTCAATGTTTATAATACTTATTCCCCAAGCCATACGTCATCGTTACGTCATAATCATACGTCAAATCAACCAATCAGCGATGGGAGTCACGATGGTTCCGGCTTCTAGGACTCCGGTGAGCCAATTTTAATTAATTAAGGGATTTCTATGAAGATGTGAAAGCTTCTCAAGTTAATTTTAATTTTCGAGCATGGAGAACAGCTTGGCTATCTCAACTAAAAAACCCATTGACATGGCGAACTCTTATTCTCTTTAACCCTATTTGTAACAGGGGGGGGGGGGGGGGGATTCCGCACCCCCTCATGTTTTTCGCAGATATCTCCAGAACGGCTGGGAGCAGGCCCATGAAATTTTGGGACTTTCCATAGAATTGAATACCGCATTTGAAGTCAAAATTTTGAGTTCTTAACCTGAACAGAGGCGGTTCCAGGGTACAGTTTTGGGTGGGTTCGGAGGCGATATTTGGCGATAATACGGAAATGCGATCTTCACGGTTTCTTCGTAACTGCCTCAAGTATGAAGGAGTTACATCGGTTCACGGTGATTGCAACAAGTGCAAATTAGGATCCCAGATGAGTCCCTGAACAGATCGGAAGGGCGTAGAAAAGGTCAGAGGGGCCCCTAGACGATCTGAAGGGACCTTGGGCTTTTCAACAGTAAGAATACAGTTGTACAGGGAATAAAACTAAAAATTTCGCGCCGCTCCGCGGCGCAATTGAACTAAAAGCGGACAGTTTCTCGGCGCATTTATGTGTTATGTTGCTACTTTCCTATATTATTGGGCAAAATAGTTCACTTTAGCACTTTTTCCCCGCACTTTTAAACGCACAATATAGCAATTTTAGAGGTCCGCACCATACGCAATGCGACGCATTGATGAGAAAGCAACCCAGGGCATAGAACTCAAAATTTTCGCGCCGCTCCGCCGCGCAATTTGTTTAAAGAGTTCCAGGTCTTGAACTTAAAAAATATTCCAAGTTGGTATAGCTGATTCCAAATTCGTGTCGCTGGTTGCAAAGTTGATGTGGCAGTTTGCTAACTCCAGCTCCTAAACGATGGTATGGCCCATGCCATACCTGCCATACTGCATTTTCCAACCTTGTAACGTGCCTTTCAATGCGTTTTTTTTTTTTTTTTGGGGGGGGGGGCTTTTCAACGTTTGGGAAGGGGCCCTTTCAACGCTCGGGAAGGGTCCTTTCGAGGCGCCGCCCCCCCCCCCCTGGACGAAATCCTGGCTACGTGCCTGATTTACACCTTCAGTCGGTAGAACGGATAATGTTACGATAGTGATGGACCCAATCCTATGATTGGTACCATTTGATGTCATTGGGACGATAGTACTTAAGGTTGCAAATCTGTCCATTTAAATTGTTTGCTTATCATTTAATTTTACATCGAATTTCACAGCCTGCACCAGTCTGGGATCTGACGAGCCTGAGAGGACACACGGACATTATAACCGACTGTTCCGATCTGCAATGATTCTTGTTAGGTATCGAGAGACAACTATGGGTTTGGAAGAAGCAGTCATTAAATATCCATCGTTTCTTATCCGCATGTCACAGTGTTATGCAAAAGTGATATTAGTGACTACTAATCCAGCTATATATACTATACAATTACATGCAAATGACTTATTGATGCCATGCCATGGAACTGCTCTTGACAATGTATGTTTGTATGATCAGTTCACAGTTACAGCGCCTACATCAATACAGTACCGCGTATTGATCAATACAGCTCCTATACCTTGCTACCTGGGCCAGCTGCTGGGTTTCCCAGACACTCCCTGTAGCACCTCTCGGAAGACCGGTCCCGGCGGGGCTGCCGGCTGACTTCCCGGAACGGGCGGCTCCTCCCTCCGTCCATCGGGCAGGGAGCGGCTCCTCCCTCCCTCCGTCAGGTCAGCAGGGAGGCTCCTCTCTCTCTCTTTCTCTCTCCGTCGGCAGGGAGCGGCTCCTCCCTCTCTCCGTCGGCAGGGAGAGGCTCCTCTCTCTCTCTCCGTCGGCAGGGGGAGGCTCCTCCCTCCCTCCGTCCGTCAGCAGGGAGCGGCTCATCCCTCTCTCTCCGTCGGCAGGGAGCGGCTCATCCCTCCCTCCGTCAGCAGGGGGAGGCTCCTCCCTCTCTCCGTCGGCAAGGGGAGGCTCCTCCCTCCGTCCGTCAGGTCAGCAGGGAATGGTGCGGACCAGGTACCGACCGATCGGGGGGGGGGGGGGCTATTCAGATACTGACCGAGCGGAGGGCCGGTCAGATACTGACCGAGCGGAGGGCCGGTCAGAGTGCCGACTGATCAGAGAGCCGGTCAGATACTGACCGAGCGGAGGGCTGGTCAGAGTGCCGACCGATGGACGATGGACGCTGGATGGGAGCAGGGAGCAAGAGCAGCCTCATCCAGCAGGACGCTGGATGAGGCTGCCGTACCTAATAACGGCAGCCTCAGGACCCTGGTGCAGCAGCTACCGTCTGCACCCGGCAGCCTCCGCCGGCTGACATCAGCTGGCTGAGTTCCCTGTGCGGACTCCCGGAAATCGCTATAGTCAGACTGGCGACCCTGGCGCCGAGCAGTGACTCCTGGAGGTCACCCCCAGCCCTCTTCAGACGGGCGCTCATCGGGCGGCCAGGCACGGTGTGCAAACGGTGGCGCCGGCAGTCGACACCTGAGAGCGACGACTTCCAAGAAGTGGCGGGAACGACTTCCAAGAAGTGGCGGGAACGGAGGAGTGGAATGGAGGGGAGGGGCTGCTGGTGGCGACTCCGTGCTGGCTTGGATGCTGGTTCTTTAACCCTATTTGTAACAGGGGGGGGGGGGCGGATTCCGCCCCCCTTCATGTTTTTCGCAGATATCTCCAGAACGGCTGGGAGCAGGCCCATAAAATTTTGGGACTTTTCATAGAATTGAATACCGCATTTGGAGTCAAAATTTTGAGTTCTTAACCTGAACAGAGGCGGTTCCAGGGTACAGTTTTGGGTGGGTTCGGAGGCGATATTTGGCGATAATACGGAAATGCGATCTTCACGGTTTCTTCGTAACTGCCTCAAGTATGAAGGAGTTACATCGGTTCACGGTGATTGCAACAAGTGAAAATTAGTTGATGTTAATGAAATATCATTAAAATTTCATGGCAGAGGCGGTTTCAGGGGCTTGAAAAGGGGGGAGGGGGTTTCCAGGAAGTATTCAATGCTTGGCGGAAAGCAAATAGAGCAATGTAAGGGGCATTTATAGTTATCAAGATGTAAAAGATAGCTTCTGCTTCCATTATTTGCATAATGTATTACATATAGAGTTTCAGGGGCGTGTTCAGGCACATGAAAAGGGGGGTGACTGGCTTGGTGATGACGATATGCCAGCGATAACGGCGCAATAGACGGTTAGCCTATAATTATATATGCACATATGAGGCCAGGAAAGGGAATAAAGTCATTTTTTTTGCAGAGGCGCGCTCAGGAATGGAAGAAAGGGGGTCATATTATTGCAAGGAAACTAAGAGACATGGGCGTACAATGACATAACATACTGTAGTTTTCGGATGAAACACGCACCACAGGCTACTCTACGAACGATTATAAGATAATAGGCGAGTCCAGGTAGGGTAAAAGGGGGTAAGCAATGTTAATTGAAGTTGTAAGTGAAATAGTCACTGTTGACTAGTTAGTATCATAATAGCGGATAATATACTTATCAAAAGGTATTGAGCCGCCCAGTTTGGATCCTGGATACGCCTATGATGAAGAACAACATGCAAAAAGGAACTATCTACGATCAGTAACATATTTATAGTGCTGGGTAGCAACTTGTCTGCGGTTCATATTTTTTCCCATTTTACCCCCCTTTTTCACTAACCTGGTACCGCCTATGGCAAAAATATGATTTTTAACTGTTTTGTCTAATGTCACAATCACATACCATTTCATTTATTAGAAAATACATTAAAAAATGGTTGTATTACGCATTTACTTCACCCCATATTGAGTGACCTGCACACGCCTATCATTTTTGAATTTTCAAACGCCACTGTTATATATCAATTTCCAATTCAATCTCTATCGATTCGTATTAGTTGTGTTAAAATCGGTCGATAAACATGAAAGCTATGTTGGATCAAAAATACCACTACAATTTGTGGTTTTTGCCCCCTGTTGCCCCCCTATCAAAAATGTAGATTTTTTACTATTTAAAAATGTAGATCGTGTTGAGGGGAGCCAAACGCCGTTTCATTTGTGAAAATAGGACGGGTAGATCTCGAGATCTCCGGGGGGGGGGGGGGGGGGGGGGCGGAATCCGCCCCCCCCCTGTTACAAATAGGGGTAGCCAGGAGCCTGTTACAAATAGGGTTAAAGGAAACAGTTCACCTTTAACCCTCCCCCTACGGGGTGGGGGCTGACAGGCCCCCCCCCCTGAGGCTTTTCTTGAATAACTTTTTACACATGCGGCGCATCTTGCTGACATTTTTGGTAGCTGAGTTTACAACAATTATACGTATGCTGTAAAACTTTAATTGAAATTGGTTAAACAGTTTGGGATATAAACATGTTTTGATGACGTCATGTTGGTGGAAAAACGAAAAATATTTGAAAAATAGTAGAAAGCAGAGTTTTAAAGGAAATAGCAAACGCAATTCACCATAGATACAAAATGGCATTTTCCCTCTAAGGGCCTCTTCGAAGGGCCCTCTACAGGCGGGAAGAGGGCCCTCTACAGATCTACAGGGCCCTATAAAGGCCGGCAAAAGGCCCTCTATAGATTGGCTGGGGCACTCTGAAGATCGACAGGCCCCTAAAGGCTGGAAGAGGGCCCTTTACAGGTCGACAGGGCCCTCTAAATGCCGGAAGAGGCCCTCTACAGATTGGCAGGGCGATCTACAGATCGGCAGGGCCCTCTAAATAGCGACAGAGGGCCCTCTTCAGATCGGCAGGGACCCTCTCCAGATCGGCAGGGCCCTATACAGGCCGGCAGAGGGCCCTCTACAACCGGAAGGAGCTCTCTAAATGCCGACAGGGGCCCTCTGCAGATCGGGAGGGCCCTTTAAAAGCTGGTGAAGGGCCCTATCCACACTGGCTGGAGCCCCTTCTACGTATTTACATATACATGCCTTTAACCGACAAGCAAGTGCTGTTATTTATTCGTGTTACGATTTTTTTATCGGTTCGTGGGCGTTCTTTTATGCGACGTAAGGCGTTTTGCGGGTTTCCTGACACCATCAAAAATACTGGGGCCTTCGGCCCCAGGGGGCCCTCGCTTGGTCGCCAGGAGGGCCCCCTGGCCTCCAGGAGGGGGGGGGGGGGCATGACCCCCTTGACCCCCCTTTGCCTACGCCCTTGATCCGAAGATATATTTTCGCCCCATTTTTTTTTTGGGGGGGGGGGGGGGGGGGGGGGGGGCTTTGGTCATGGGGGGGGGGCGCTTTTCCCGAGGGGGCGCCCTGGATTTCTTTGCCCCCCTATCAGAAAATACCTTCCGCCGCCACTGGGCTCGTTGCGTAGCGGCGACACGGGATTAGCATTCTGGGTCGCGCGCGCGTCTGCAGGTGCGTGCAGGCCGACCCGCTGCTGGACCGGTCACGGAGAGATGGTATCGCGTCCATTGTCCACGCCACATTACCTGTACCCGTGACGTCGTGCTATATGGGCATTGTGCTGGTAGCTGCGACGCAGACACGCTTCTTGCTGCTTACACTTCCGCACCGAGAAACGTTAGATGCAATTTTGTTCCATTTGTACAAGACATTTCCAACATGTCGAAATTTCAGCCGCCAAATTTTGCTGACTTTTGAGCCATCCGTTGCTTCATATATTAATAATTAACTCTTTCAACGTTAGAATGCCTACCTACCTTCAAATCTGGCACAAGTTGGCAGCGGGACAAATACAAAGTCTTTTGATGATACAATTGCGTCATCAACTAAAAAATGAGTCCCACCCACACCAGACATGCTCCACTTAACTAAATAATTCGTTTTCTTATTTTTAGGTAGAGGAGGGCTGCATATTTGAGTCGAACACTCCAGATCAGACTTACACGTCGTTCAGTGGCTTCTTGGTGGCGCCATCTACGAACAGCTGGGGAGAGAACGAGGATCCACTGTCGCCACCAGGGGTAATCAAGTCGACTCCACCGTACTTTACAGGTAGGCCAGAAACACGTATCTCTAATTCGAAATTGTAGAAAAATGGAAAACATGTTTACATGTTTTCCAGAGTTCGAAGATTTCCACCGGGCCGTCGCTTGGAAAGTGGGAGGAGCTTGTTTGTGTTGGTGTGTAGCTGTCGCTTCCCAGACCAAAGTTCGTAAACATAAGGTTCGTAACGGAAAAAGTTCGTTAGCAAAGGTTCGTATGCAAAGGTTCGTATCGGATAAGGTTCGTATGGGATAAAGTTCGTAACGGCTAAAGTTCGTAACGGAAAAGGTTCGTATCGGATAAAGTTCGTATTCAAAAAGTTCGTAACGGATAAAGTTCGTATGCAAAAGGTTCGTATGCAAAAGGTTCGTATGCAAAAGGTTCGTATGCAAAAGGTTCGTATGCAAAAGGTTCGTATGCTGAAGTTCGTAAAGGAAAAAGTTCGTAATGGAAAAAGTTCGTAAGCAAAGGTTCGTATGCAAAGCTCGTATGCAAAGGTTCGTATCGGATAAGGTTCGTATATGATAAAGTTCATAACGGCTAAAGTTCGTAATGGAAAAGGTTCGTATCGGATAAAGTTCGTATTAAAAAAGTTCGTAACGGATAAAATTCGTATGCAAAAGGTTCGTATGCTGAAGTTCGTAAAGGAAATAGTTCGTAAGCCAAGGTTCGTATGCAAAGGTTGGTATCGGATAAGGTTCGGAACCTTTGCTTGCGAACTTTTTCCGTTACGAACCTTATGTTTACAAACTTTTGTCCGGTTACCGTCACCCTTCCGAACGGAGAGAGATAGAGAGACACCGTAAACAGTAACGACTTCTTGAATTCGAACTTTATCCGATACGAACCTATTGTCCTTATGACAGGCAACACGTTGTTGTTTACGGTGTCTTTCTATCTCTCTCCGTTCGGAAGGGTAACGGTAACCGGACAAAAGTTCGTAAACATAAGGTTCGTAACGGAAAAAGTTCGTAAGCAAAGGTTCGGAACCTTATCCGATACGAACCTTTGCATACGAACCTTTGCATACGAACTTTTTCCATTACGAACTTTTTCCTTTACGAACTTCAGCATACGAACCCTTTGCATACCAACTTTATCCGTTACGAACTTTTTGAATACGAACTTTATCCGATACGAACCTTTTCCATTACGAACTTTAGCCGTTACGAACTTTATCCCATACGAACCTTATCCGATACGAACTTTTGCATACGAACCTTTGCTTACGAACTTTTTCTATTACGAACTTTTTCCTTTAAGAACTTCAGCATACGAACCTTTTGCATACACACTTTATCAGTTACGAACTTTTTGAATACGAACCTTTTCCATTACGAACTTTAGCCGTTACGAACTTTATCCCATACGAACCTTATCCGATACGAACCTTTGCATACGAACCTTTGCTTACGAACTTTTTCCATTACGAACTTTTCCTTTACGAACTTCAGCATACGAACCTTTTGCATACGAACTTTATCCGTTACGAACTTTTTGAATACGAACTGTATCCGATACGAACCTTTTCCATTACGAACTTTAGCCGTTACAAACTTTATCCCATACGAACCTTATCCGATACGAACCTTTGCATACGAACCTTTGCTTACTAACTTTTTCCGTTACGAACCTTATGTTTACGAACTTTTGTCCGGTTACCATATCTGTCCGATGGAGCATATATTGGCACGTGGAGCCCAAACGGCCGGGCCGATTTCGACGCGGGTGGCACCGTTCCAGGGGCTCCGCCACAGGGGGGGGGGGGGGGGGGCGTGCCCCCCCCATTTTTTTGTTGTGTTGGGAGGGGGGGGGGGACTTTTAACATTACGCCTATGGGAGTTGCATGGAAAGAGAATGCCTCTGTCAGAATGCCTCTGTCCCTCCCAACTTTCGGAACGTTGCAGAGGTCTTGCGCCGTTCGATGCGGCAAAACGGGGGACAGATGATGGCATCATTTTCCGGTCAATCGATGGCACGTGGCACGTGCCCAGTGCCAAAAAGTGGGCGCCATAATTTTTCATTTTTTCGCCTCAGGTCACACGGTTGGTGACACGGACCTGATACTCGCAGGTCACGTGCGCGATACAGCGGCCCAAAATCCATTGGGGTCGCCGACCCCGAGGGGGGGGGGGGGGGGGGGGGGGGGCAATATAAACCTCCCAGGGGCCATACAACTAAATTACGATTTTGACCCCAAGGCAATGCCCCGATATCATTAATGCCCCGATCGCCTTGCCGACGACTAGTAAAATATCCTGAGATTAAAACAATTCAGCTTCTACCCAGTCAGCCTCCAGAATAAAAATTAACAAGCAAACAACAACATTTGTCGGCTATCGTCCTGTGTGTAAATTATGTTGTGAAGTTAGTGCAAAACGGAACGAAATCCTGCTATTTGTCCCGTTGCGCATTGGGCGGGCAGCGGCATTTAGCGCGACATAATTGTGTATCTACTTTCCCTGGGATTCAGATGTCTTACATCAATATGAGCATGCATAAGATGCTGTCTGATGCATTCACGATTGTTTTGCGGAGATTCTTCGCTATTTCTATCATAAACATCACGACTTGAAGTATTGCAAAATAGCCGCACAAGACAATGTGAATTGACCCGAACTCTGGTGCGACAGCTCTGACATGTTATGTGATGCGCAAGTCATTGCAAAACATTTAAATGTCGTGATATTTATATATTTTGTGTATCTTGTGCCTTATGACCAAATTCGGCAAAAATTGAGCATTTTATTACACAATAAAATGTTACCCCAGAAAAACTTATTGCTAAGTTATATGCTCTTATCTTGCTTATCTTGCTTATCTTATCTTGCTTCTATCTTGCTTATCTTGCAACATATCGTGACTTAAGTCAATGTCAATGCAGTAGCTACAAATCGCAGCGAAACCATAATCACAGCTTGAATTTTCAGTTATATCACCAAAATTGTTTCATCATGGGTGCGTTTGAAATGCGATACTGAGCACAATATTACATAGAACATTGAAGCCCTGGTAATAAACACCGCTAAATCTATGCGTAGCCTTTCGTACGAAGGCCTTCGTTCTATCCCGGACACGCTCGGACACGCTCGGAGCCCGGACACGCTCGGACACGCTCGGAGCCCGGACACGCTCAGCGCTGGTTGCCGACCGACTGAACCTGACAGCCAGCCATCCGGCCAGACAGGTCACGTGACATGTCAGCCGGCCAGCCAATCAGAGAGTCGGTGCTGGTCGGCGCATCCTACCGCCCACGAGGCACTCCGCGCCCGGGAACGTTGGGCGACATGCGATGCAAAAATGACGATAACTTCCAAAGGCGCAGGAAAGTGCAACCAAATTAGCAGTGGTTCGATACACAATTGTCCATGTCACCTAAAAATCATGTTTGCAGCGCGGGCACTAGTGGACATTTTAATATCGGCTTTTGCAAAAATAAAGTATGACAAATTCCGTGGTCATTTTTGACACCTAATACAATGGATAATACATAATGCAAAATGCATTCTTGGGAAGGCTAACATGAATTTTCGCATAGAGCGTGACTCACTTCTCATGCACGAACACATAAAGAACTCGTTCAGCATTGTAATTTGTATGCTATTTCACTTTTAACTTTGCACAAAAATACAGCACATGATGCCGGTTCCGTTTCTCCGTTCAAAGTTCCGTGTTCAAGCTCACCTATACGAAACACGATTCATGCTGGCGGATATATATATTGTCATTTTCGGATTCCATGGACAATTTTGTGTCTAACTACAACCAATGTTTGCATCGAGTAGAAAGTCACAAAAATGAATTTTGTCGCGCTAAATGCCGTTGCCCGCCCATTGTGCATTGGTGTCACAAATACCAAATGTTGAACCGGCTCTGATGCCTGCTGCATACCACACAGGATTACCGTACCACAAACAACTTGATCCTACGTCTCTTTGAAGGATTTGCGGCCTGGCCAGGCGCTGTCGGCGGAGTGCGACCTCTGGGCGGATTTCGCTGGCCGTCGGCGGGAGCAGCCTTCCCACCGGGGGTGAATCGGCCCGAGATGGTACTCGGGGGTGGAGGTCAGCACATCTTGTCGCCCGGGGTGCCTCGGCCCCA
This sequence comes from Chirona hameri, assembly GCA_036785665.1. NCBI lineage: Eukaryota > Metazoa > Arthropoda > Thecostraca > Balanomorpha > Balanidae > Chirona > Chirona hameri. The sequence continues at coordinate 142,116 of JAXIVJ010000616.1, forward strand.
GGTCGTGGCCGTGGGAGGAGACCAGGACATCCTGCCGCCCGGGGTGCTGCAGCCTGAAGTTGAAGTTGAAGTTGAGGATGTCACCTCGGTCGGATCCAGTGAGCCGTCACCGACTGGCAGCCGACCACCAGCCGTGCGCCATCTCATCCCGCGACCGCCACACACCGACATCAGCGACCTCGCCGGTGAGTCTGAACACAGAGTAGACCGCCACACACCGACATCAGCGACCTCGCCGGTGAGTCTGAACACAGAGTAGACCGCCACACACCGACATCAGCCACCTGGCCGGTGAGTCTGAACACAGAGTAGACCGCCACACACCGACATCAGCCACCTCGCCGGTGAGTCTGAACACAGAGTAGACCGTCACACACCGACATCAGCCACCTCGCCGGTGAGTCTGAACACAGAGTAGGCCGTCACACACCGACATCAGCCACCTCGCCGGTGAGTCTGAACACAGAGTAGACCGTCACACACCGACATCAGCGACCTCGCCGGTGAGTCTGAACACAGAGTAGACCGTCACACACCGACATCAGCCACCTCGCCGGTGAGTCTGAACTAGAGGTTTACAGTCGGGCGGACAAACCGCGGTTGACCGCGGTTAACCGCGGCTCCGGGCGGATACGGTTGCGTTTTCCGCTTAAGGTCACGGTTACGGGCGGTGGTTACGGTTGCACGAGGTTACGGTTGCGGTGATTTTATTCCGCTGCTGAATTTGACGTTAAAATATAAACAATGAAGATGACATTGCGTAGACCTCACAGAAAAGAGAATTATACCACACATTAAACATATAATTTCCTTTCAATCGAACAGGTATCAACATAGAAAGTACGCGGCCAACAGCATGGAAGCTACACGAAAGTTATGTTACCAATATTATGATCACATTTTGGCTAGTATCTATGTTAGTTTTTGCGTTCCTGAAGGTCTTCAGTCTCCATGCATTTGACATATTTCATCATTTTTCCTTTTTCCATTTATAACTTGTTATGCTAAAAATGACACGATTATTGAATACTCAACAGGTACGTTTGTTACGTTTTCAAAAGTAAAATCATTATTGGTACAGGCGGTTACAAAATTCGTTTGCTGCGGTTACGGGCGGTTACGGATTTGAGCCTGACGGTTACGGGCGGTTGCGGATTTGAGCCCTACGGTTACGGGCGGTTACGGATTCGATCCCCACGGTTACGGGCGGTTGCGGTTGCAATTTTGTTAACCGTGAACACCTCTAGTCTGAACACAGTAGACCACCACACACCGACCTCGCCGGTCAGTCTGAACGCAGTCACTGGCGGATCTAGGGTTCGAGAATGGGGGGGGGATAAAATTTCGCGAAAAGTTGTTGACCGGTGGGGGGGGGGGTGGAGTCGGATCGTCAACGCGAAAAGTCATTGAGCGGGGGGGGGGGGGGGGGGGGGTCCTGATAGCGAAAATCATGAACTGGGGTGGGGGAGAGAGATGTTCCCCTAATTATCACTTCTTACCTTCGGTTACAGCCAATGCAGGAACATGCGGGGCAGGGGGACATCCTTGTATTGAATGCATGCCCGCCATGTTCCTGTGGGGAGCATTTGCCCCTAATGCTCCCCCTGGATTTGCCAATGGTAAAAACCAGACAAACCCAATTTTACCTCTTCTGTCGCTTTCAAACATTTATGTAGCTGAGTTCATGCTGAGTCTGATCTTGAATAGTTGGAAAGGCAAAACAAAATGAAACCTCTACTCATAGCACCCATAAAATACACCGGGATAGGTACCTAAGCATGGTGCAAAATGAGTGTCAGATTTAAAATTGGTACCTGAAATTACTGGAGTCTGGATATGACCTGAGGCCAAAGTAGCTATCCCAACTCCCAGGCTATAGTAATTTAAAATGACCTTGATAATGCGAAATATGAACTATACCTACACATTCACGAAGTGTGAATTTTATTCGGCTACATGTTTACAGGGAAAATTAAAACAACGATACCCAAGTCCCAGTCACAATTCCTCAAATACTGTCGAAATGCGTTCCCCGCACGCTGTTCCGCGCTAACCGCTTTGGCGCCAAAACGCGACTTTTTTTTAAAAAACTTACGTTGGTTGTAGGAATCGCTCCAGATCGAAAATAGCGCCAGACGCGCCACACATATTTGGAAATGTCAAATACAAAGTCCAGACCCATCATACGTAGGGAGCCATGACCCATAAGTCAATCAACACTCAATATATTGTTTCGACATTTGGTTTGGGCATCGTCCGTACTTGGTTCTCCATTATATATTCCGGCTTTTAATATGATTTGATATTTGATATGATCTTATGAGCAAACAAATAATTTTGAAGGTACAAAATCTCCAAAATAAAAATTTGCAAACATATTAAAAAACCGGAATATATATTGGATAACGAAGTATAGATTATAGAAAATACCCAAACCGAATTTCAAAGCAATATCTATAGTTTTGGCTGACTTATGCTACTTAAGTATGATGGGTCTGGATTTTGTATTCGACATTTCCAAATATGCACGCACCTCCTGCTACCAAAATGCTACACAATAGAGGAAACACGAACGAGGCAAAACATAACGATTTTGTGTTGTTTGCAAGAAGTTATTTTTCGCAGTCAGTACCCATTTTTCATCGCCAGTTTCAGCGGATTTTTTTTTTTTTTTTGGGGGGGGGGGGCTAATTTCCATTGTCGCCCCGCCGAGCGTGGGAGGGGGGGGGGGCTTTTACCCCTGCCACCCCCTGGATCCGCCAGTGAACACAGAGCGCAGTGGTGATGGTAGGTTCGGTGGAGTAGGGTGGAGCCCGATAATGTCCGGGTCAGACCGGTATGTTCCAGCTGCACTCGAATAAGCTCTCGTCCCTCGCTCTCTACCTAATCCACGTGTTTTCAGGCTTCATTGTCTTCTTGCAAGCAGCTTCATCTTTCAATGTCCCTGTTCCACCAGTTACAGCCTTCCCTAAGAACGTAAACATGTGCTGGCTATTATCGCCACCACAGTTAGCGGTCAGCTATCAGCGTTTCAGCTATCAGCGTTCACGACCCTTCTATCAGCGTTCTGCACCACGAAGGCTAGCAATACCATACAACATGTTCGACCGTCTGCGCCTCCGTTGACCGCCTGTGTCACATCATAAGTGGCAGTAACATAAATTGCCTCCTGTTGTCATGCGCCGATCGGGTCAGGCGCGTTACACGCGGGGGGGGGGGGGGGGTGTTAGGGCCGGCTCACAGCCGCCAACTCAGCGATCTGCGCCGGGGTGTTAGGGCCGGCTCACAGCCGCCAACTCAGCGATATGCGCCGGGGTGTTAGGGCCGGCTCACAGCCGCCAACTCAGCGATCTGCGCCGGGGTGTTAGGGCCGGCTCACAGCCGCCAACTCAGCGATCTGTGCCGGGGTGTTAGGGCCGGCTCACAGCCGCCAACTCAGCGATATGCGCCGGGGTGTTAGGGCCGGCTCACAGCCGCCAACTCAGCGATCTGCGCCGGGGTGTTAGGGCCGGCTCACAGCCGCCAACTCAGCGATATGCGCCGGGGTGTTAGGGCCGGCTCACAGCCGCCAACTCAGCGATATGCGCCGGGGTGTTAGGGCCGGCTCACAGCCGCCAACTCAGCGATCTGCGCCGGGGTGTTAGGGCCGGCTCACAGCCGCCAACTCAGCGATCTGCGCCGGGAATTCGGTTGGCTTCTTTTCAGTCAGCATGTTAAATGTCAATGTTTAATTCATCTCGAAGGAAATCCATATCAAAGGCGTTCAGACTAAATCATTTTCGATGCTCAATAACCTGCATCCTTTCTCATAAAGCTGGACAGAACCTTTAGGTGGGCTGCCTAAGTAATTTGTATTTGACAATTAAAACACTCCCCAATGTTACACTGACTATTCCGAGTGTCGTGTCATAATTAGTAAGTGAAGACATGTTAAAAACGACACTCAGCACATTGTACACAATAAGATCAGAGAAAATAAATCAGAGACAAATCCCCACACTCACAAACACACATGCACACGTACGCACACACAACACACAGCATCAGGGGGTAGGAACTATGCTCAAGTTGGGGGGGGGGGGGGGGGCAGGAGGCATTCTGAAGTCAATTCTTTCGATGCAACGCCCATAGGCGTAATGTTAAAATCCAAAATATTGGGGGGGGGGGGGGGGGGGTCGGTGTCGGTGTCGGTGTCGGTGTCGGTGTCGGCGTCGGCGTCGGCGTCGGCGTCGGCGTCGGCGTCGGCGTCGGTGTCGGTGTCGGTGTCGGTGTCGGTGTCGGTGTCGGTGTCGGTGTCGGTGTCGGTGTCGGTGTCGGTGTCGGTGTCGGTGTCGGTGTCGGTGTCGGTGTCGGTGTCGGTGTCGGTGTCGGTGTCGGTGTCGGTGTCGGTGTCGGTGTCGGTGTCGGTGTCGGTGTCGGTGTCGGTGTCGGTGTCGGTGTCGGTGTCGGTGTCGGTGTCGGTGTCGGTGTCGGTGTCGGTGTCGGTGTCGGTGTCGGTGTCGGTGTCGGTGTCGGTGTCGGTGTCGGTGTCGGTGTCGGTGTCGGTGTCGGTGTCGGTGTCGGTGTCGGTGTCGGTGTCGGTGTCGGTGTCGGTGTCGGTGTCGGTGTCGGTGTCGGTGTCGGTGTCGGTGTCGGTGTCGGTGTCGGTGTCGGTGTCGGTGTCGGTGTCGGTGTCGGTGTCGGTGTCGGTGTCGGTGTCGGTGTCGGTGTCGGTGTCGGTGTCGGTGTCGGTGTCGGTGTCGGTGTCGGTGTCGGTGTCGGTGTCGGTGTCGGTGTCGGTGTCGGTGTCGGTGTCGGTGTGTGTGTGTGTGTGTGTGTGTGTGTGTGTGTGTGTGTGTGTGTGTGTGTGTGTGTGTGTGTGTGTGTGTGTGTGTGTGTGTGTGTGTGTGTGTGTGTGTGTGTGTGTGTGTGTGTGTGTGTGTGTGTGTGTGTGTGTGTGTGTGTGTGTGTGTGTGTGTGTGTGTGTGTGTGTGTGTGTGTGTGTGTGTGTGTGTGTGTGTGTGTGTGTGTGTGTGTGTGTGTGTGTGTGTGTGTGTGTGTGTGTGTGTGTGTGTGTGTGTGTGTGTGTGTGTGTGTGTGTGTGTGTGTGTGTGTGTGTGTGTGTGTGTGTGTGTGTGTGTGTGTGTGTGTGTGTGTGTGTGTGTGTGTGTGTGTGTGTGTGTGTGTGTGTGTGTGTGTGTGTGTGTGTGTGTGTGTGTGTGTGTGTGTGTGTGTGTGTGTGTGTGTGTGTGTGTGTGTGTGTGTGTGTGTGTGTGTGTGTGTGTGTGTGTGTGTGTGTGTGTGTGTGTGTGTGTGTGTGTGTGTGTGTGTGTGTGTGTGTGTGTGTGTGTGTGTGTGTGTGTGTGTGTGTGTGTGTGTGTGTGTGTGTGTGTGTGTGTGTGTGTGTGTGTGTGTGTGTGTGTGTGTGTGTGTGTGTGTGTGTGTGTGTGTGTGTGTGTGTGTGTGTGTGTGTCTGTGTTTTACTTGTTGGGGACACATGCTCAGTACGCTTTCGAAAAATAATTGCTTCTCGATTTCAGAACAAGTCGAGGAGAAACTGCGTAATCTATGAGTGGGCACTGGGCACATTCATGGTGGCAAACATATCTCAATAAGCGAACTACTGGGACACTTAGGAATGTGTTTGGTCGCATAGCACACCAAATATAAAGCTATGATCACAGTTGATTTGCCTTTTGCTTAGTGAGGCGAACTATTTGTCTGCATTTTCTGGTGAAAATGCCGCAGGCTATATCTCCATAGCCGTTGGTCGGAGCGAACTGAAACCTGCACAGGCGTGTTCTGGGCCCCCAGTTACCCCCTGAACGAAGTTTCATGAAAATCTTAGATTTAGGGTGTTACCCCTTTGTCGATTTGTCGTGGAATGCCCATACAGAAGAACATTTTACCTTCCCTCCACTTTGAGACAAACATTGACACCATTTAAAATTTGCTCACATATTTGTCTCTCCAAAATGATCCCCATTTTTAGACTAAGGTCAGTTGCACGAGTAACCTGGACCGGGTGACAGCGAGCATGTCTGGTGAGTGGTGACCCAATTGTCATTGTTTCAGACCGGGCTCCGAAGCACCCGATGAGGTTCCCGGCTGGTGACATCAGCTCACAGTGTTGTGATGGCTGAGTTGAAGGCCGGCGGCTGCATTCCGCGAGCTGGTCAGGTGCAGCCGGCCGAGCAGCCGCCACCGGTCGGCGGCGCGCCTGTCAGATGCGGCTCGACGTTCAAATTAATGATGCCTTGCTCATTTGAATATGTGCCCCTCGGCGTGGAACAGGTGGTTGAACCCTAACCCTGAACATTTTCCTTTCGTAAGACATTTAGGTCCTGGGAAGTGCCGAGCAGTCTTTAAATTTTCACACGTAAATGTTTGATTTACTGTGATTTAGGTATTTTTAGGTATTGAATTTCGGGGATCAACCGATAAGTATACAAAACTGCCACTGGAAATAGCAGAAAACATAGTCATTGGCCTGAATAGTGCTTTGCTTAGCTTTTAGATGACAAATTTCCTCATCTTAAAGGGAGTGTGCCTACTCACATCGCTTAGTTGGGGTTATTGACACTGGTCTATAGAACACAATTTTCAGAATTGAACCACTACATCATTTCTCCAGATTCACCCTAGTTGCTGAGATATTCAAAGACTCCAGGAATTTGCTTGGGAGAAAAAAGTTATCGGGTAGACTCCAGATGGCTTCCCACTACTAAAAGCACTGCAACTATCGATGACACTGCTAGCATATCGTTATCACCGGCCAATAGCAATTCGAACAAACAGCTCGTGTGCGCTGATAGCAGCTGCCGAACAACAGAGCCTGGGCGGCCATCATGCTTGCATGCATCATGCTTGTCTTAGGTGCGTCGTTCACGTATCAATTTGTTACCTCTGATTGCCTTCACCGTAGTGGGAATCGTTTTTTCGATATCGAAACGAAAAATAATCGAAAACAATATAAGTGAAAATTCAACTAAAGGGGCTCCAAATGTAAATTTCATCGTATCCAACCATCACAACAATAGCTACTTATCATGGGAAAAATAATTTTGACAGTTCAAAACAGTAGGCACACTCCCTTTAAATGAAATTAAAAATCTTACATAATTCCCTTTACCAACGCTAATACATGGTTTGAATAGAAACAACTGACTTGAAGCACTGACTATGCCTCGCCGATATCATCGCACTTTCGTGTACAACACAAAGCAGTAACCCTCAAGTGATAGATAATCGAACGATTAAATTATATTTCGTAGTAGTGTCGCGACTAACATAGCTGGAAGTGCGGTATCTAGGGTGTAATATTTTAGGTGAACATTTAAATACAATTTAAGGATCATCTTATTTTTCCCAACGTTGTACCCACAATTATACTTATAAACATGTTCTCCGTTTATTATTTCTATAGGCAAATGATTGTCTTGAAAAGACCCACCTCAACATTAGACTGTCTTTGAAAGAACCTGCCTTGACAGTTTTGAGTCGAGGGGTGACGCGACCATAGTGAAATAAGGATGAACAATAACTAAATGTATGCGAAATATTTGCTCTTAACGTCATTCAAAATAACATATATCTGATCACAACGCTGAAGAAAAAAAACCCGCAAAAATCGTCGGCGAATATGTCTCCACCTTACTCTCGGCTGCACAAAAATACCTATATTTGGGGCCCATCTAATTTATCTGACATCTAATTGTATAGTGTTAGTCCACACTGGTGGCACCTCGAAGCGACTTCGATTGCTGATCGGTTGGGATCGATGTGCACCCAAAATATACATGCGCTGGTCCGATCGATCGAGCGGGCGCGTGTAGAAATAGGCACAGGACAATGAGGGTCGAGGGAGTCGAGTTAAAGGGAATAGTCCACCTTTAACATGTGGGGTTTGAACTGATATAGCAGATTTGTAGAGCAGATCGAAAAACGGGCTGTGGTGAAAGAATTGCCTCGCTACGCTAAGTAATTTCGACACAGGACTAGTGGGCCCCTTTTAGAAGACGCTGTTTCGGGTCTTCACAACGGTTGTTTACGTTACAAGCAGCCTGCGTATATATGCCTAAAGTCCGTCGTTATTGTGTGGAATAGCTTCCATATCCAAGGTACCATATGCATGACGTCATAATTGTTGGGATTTTTTTGTATGGCCATGAAGGAGAAAAGAGAAACATGCCCATTTTTCGACGGATATCCATCTATCGTCCAAACAAATGTCATATTCGTTTTTGTAGCTCGAAATACCGCGTATAGCCAAATTTAAAGACAACTTTCAAGGTGACCTATTCCCTTTAAAGGGAGATAATCACCTTTTGATTTTGTTAGCAACAACTTATTTGGCTACCGTTATGGTATTAACCCTCGCCCTACGGGAGCTTTTTCAGCTTCGCCCTACGGGTGGGGGGGGGGGGGCTGAGGGGCCCCCTGTTAACTTCCAAACCAAGCAACTTAGAGCAATGCGATAAGAACCAGCATGTTGCCTGTCATGAGAGGAATCTAACAGTATGCGATTTTTAGGTTTTAGGTGAACGGGTGACCTTCCAGGTCAAGTGAATGACCTCGGATTTATCACGTCCAGAACAGCGATTTTGCTCTTCAGAAAACCTCAAAATTAGAAATTGATAAATGTAAATAAAACGGTATATTCCTAGACCAGTTTTGGCTCAGAAATACCGAAAAGGTACTTATTTGTTCGTATCTTGTAAAAAAAAGAAGTTATTAAAAAAAATAACGCCATCAGTTTCTTACACTTAGGGAGCCATCACTGTCAAAAATGCAGATATTGCTTTGAAATTTGATATGGGTATTGTCCATACTCAGTTCTCTCACATATATTCCGGTTTTTCTAACATCTTTGAAAAGTTTTATTTTTTTGTGGATTCCCCCCAAAAAAAATATAGGTCAAAAACTCAAAATTTTCCAGATCCTAGATTGCCATGTTAAAGATAATGCCATTTTGTATCTTTGGTGAATGGTGTTTGCAATTTCCTTTAAAACTCTTTTTTACCATTTTTCAAACATTTATCGTTCTTCCACCAACATGACGTCATCAAAACATGATTATCTCCCAAACTAATTAACCAATTTCAATTACTTTTTTGCAGCATACGTATAATTGTTGTAAACTCAGCTACCGAAAATTTCAGAAAGATGCGCCACATGTGTAAACAAATATTCAAGAAAAACCTCGGGGGGGGGGGGGGGGGGCTGTCAGGCCCACCCCGTAGGGCGAGGGTTAAAATGTTGTTATCTAAATTTAACAATTAAATACAATTATTCCCTAATTCAAAGTTGGAAGTTTAGGAAAATTAATTATCGGTATCCACTATTGGAAAACGCAACATCTGGCGCTTTTGCATCAATCTGTTCAACGTTGTTGAATGGGCACTTGTAAACAAATCGCCGACACTAAATAGGTCGCCGTAGTTTAGCTTGGCACCGTCCGGCCGGTGCCAAGCTAAACTGCCGATGTCAATGCACTTTTTCAAAAGATTGTTGATTGTTCATACAATTTTTGGCACATATTCGCAAAAGATAGAGTGCAGGAAACATATTGCATACCTTCATGATAAATAACAATGCGTAGGGAGGCTAATTTACTGAATTCGTTACCGAGTACTTGCTGAGTCCCGACCGATATAAGCGTGGATCGCTTATCAGTAGGGAACTGCCAATATCTTTTGGTAAGAATGTTTATATGCAAAATGTGATGAATTTACATCATATTTTGGCCTCATCTATCGATTTCAGGTGCTAACTCCATTTGTGTGGAAAAAGGTGATTATCTCCCTTTAAAGGGAAATAATGACCTTTTTCCACAAAAATGGAGTTAGCACTTGAAATCGCCAGACGAGACCAAAATATATTGTAAATTCATCACATTTTGCATGAAAACTTTCCTACCGAAAGATATTTCAAGTTAAAGTTGATAAGCGTTTCACACTTTTAACGACCGGTACTTGCAAGTACTTTTGGTCCTCATCAAACTGCGGGCTTTTCCCGTATTGTTTTTTTACGTAATGGAGTGGAAAATATATTGTGCGTTCTGCTTGTTGTGATTATATGCCCGGCGATCTTCTAAAACTAACAGCGATTGGAAAAAGTGGCAATACAATCGGAAGCTCATCGATGCACATCAACGGCGGCTTAGTTAGTGGTTGCGACCCTCAATTTTTGAAAATAAATTCATTTGTTTTCAACATTAGGAGTATTGTATAATTTGTCTGTGGCTGTATATAACACTATGCTTTATATTATCATGAAAAATAATAATTTTTCCCCAAAAAACTAACAAACAATAACACAAAACTGGCAATTAAATCGGAAGCTCATCGATGCACATCGACGGCGACCTATTTAGCGTCGGCGATTTGTTTACAAAGCATTGTCATGCTTCTCGGCGCACTTAACCATTGTGGCGAGTTGTTGCTAGTAGCGCTTTCGTTCTCCATGGCAACCAGGCGTGAGCCAATGAAAAGCCAGAACGTATTCCTTTTCTGGCTTTTGATTGGCTGACGCCTGGTTGCCATGGAGAACGAAAGCGCTACTAGCGTGTGTCCGAGCAGCGGTCAGTTTGATCGGAAATGTCACAGAGCCTCCAAAAATGCCGCAATCGATGTAAACAATGGTAGGGAAGGGCGAATTTGTCAATGACCTTCATGAAGTACACAAGGTACTTGTTTTGTATTTTCCCCAAACTTACAACTTCGAATTTGGGAATCATTTTATTTAATTCTTAAATTTAAATAAAATAATTTTAAAACCATAGCGGTAGCCTAAGAAATTGTTGCTAACAAAATCAAAAGGTCATTATTTCCCTTTAACGGTGACGCAAACCTATGTCTGCCTACTCCAACATCATCAAACAGTCGAAAATGGGCAATGTATCCAGCTTTCATTGAAATCTCACCGTACCGAAACATATACACAGCTTTATTGGATCTCAGCCTACACCATTTAATCCGTCCACCGACTTACCTTAAGGTCAACGATATTGGACCATAATATTCAAATCAGTCCCTCTGTTGCCCCTTAGCACGTGTCCCACGACCCTCTGAGTTAACATAAGCCTGTGATCTGCTGCGTCCCCCCCCCCCACACAAAAACGCGCCTACCGCAGGCGATCAGCAAAGTCAAGGTGATGTATATAAGCAAAGTCAGATGCTAGGATCGCACCGGCTCGCGCGCTGTTTGCCTCGAGTTCCTGCTCACAGGAGGCTGAACACCGCAGAGGACGTCAACAGAAAAAGCTACTGGAGATTATGAAGATCCGGTACGATAACATTAACCGCCAGTATCCATTGACGCAGGCGGGATCCTCTCCACCTCCTCTGCAACGGCTGCTGTCCACTATTTTGGGACAACCAGAAGCTTAACCCGCCATTGACTGGGGGGGGGGGGGGGGGGGGCGTTTAACGCCCCTTGATGAATTTGCGTAATAGCTCAACAATGAATAGCGCTATCAACGTGAAACTTCGGGTGCCTTATTATAAATCACGTTTACGTCTTCTGTGAAAAAATAAAGCAATCTCGTCGAAAATTTTGAGTTATATCCAATTTAATGACGTCACTACACACGAGTTTTACACCAAAATCAGCTAAATTTTGCCAGGCCGTAAAAATGTCATATTTAAAGTAAAATGCAATCGAAACACGCCAAAAGATAGCGAATTGCAAGGGCTACAAGCTGGCTGTCTCGGAATTTGGACAATTTTGGGTTTTGACCCCCAATAATTTTTTTTTTATAAAATGCCCACAAAATCGAATTTTTCAAAGATATGAAAAAATCCGGAATATATGTTAGAGAACCACATATGTAAAACTACCATACCAAATTTCAGATTGATATCATTATTTTTGACTGACGTATGGCATCTAAAGTATGGGTAACTCATGACGTCATATTTCAATAAAAAGGGCCTTTTTGACCAGATACAGACACATAAATTGTACCACTGTATTTCTGAGACAAAACTGGTCTAGAAACATGCCTTTGTTATTTAGATTTATCAATTAAAAATTTCGACATTCAGTGACCTGAACTTGACCTGAACTTGACATTAACTTCACGTAAATGAGTCAGGTGGTAAAATGACTATCACTATCGAATTCTACGTGGAAAATAACTCATAAAACATGTGTTGCATGACTTTCGTAGATATTTTAAACATAGTGACCTTTTGTGACCTGACCTTGACCTTGGCCAACAATCTCACTTTAGGTCATGCGAGATGTGTATCATACCTTTGGCAGCACTTTGGGTGATCATGGTCGTAATCGATAATCGAAGGCTTTGGATGGAAAATATGGCCCATAAGCTCAAATACGTCGATTTTGACCCATGACCTGACCGTGACCTGACATTTTACCTTATTTTGACATTTTTGAGTATGCTTTAGATGCATCTCATTGAGAGCTTTCGATTGCCGCCTTGCGCGTCTCGCTGCGATCATTGGTTCGGAAGATAACTAGGGGGCGTTTAACGCCCCCCCCCCCCCCCCCCAGTCAATGGCGTTCGGCTGGGACCCCAGTCGATGCCGGGTTAAGATCAAATGCGGTAATGAGACTAAACACTCTAAAACCGGCAGCAACAACGCACTGAGACAACCATGCCATACACTGCCGACCCCATAAGTATGCGCAACAGCCTTGTGCGAGTGCGAAAGGAATTCCCCTATACAGTCAATTAGTGGAAAAACTTTTTTCTCGATTCAATCAATTTAAGCAAATACTACCATGGCTTCAGAAAATGTGAAATGTTTCATCAAAATATCCCATCACCAGAGTTCAAGCTGGTTTAAGGAGTATTTCGCTAATGCAGGCTTTGCAATGCCCGCCGGCCTCAATCAGACGATCACTCACATGAGTCACACCTACCATAAATTCACCTGCTAGCTGTGTGTGTGTTTGTTTCCACCTAAAGCCGAGTACATTAGGTACCTTAGCTCTGTCTCAAAGGCATTGCGTTGAGTGCGCGACTCAAGAGATGCGAGATTAAACAGTGCACCCAATCTAGCTGCGATGCGTTGTCGTCATTAGCCCTCCCTTGCTCTTTTGCTGGGAACACAGATCGTTGGCGGAGTGTTTCCAAGTGGAAAACAATATGTGCTGTCCTGCATAAGACTGGTGACTGCAACGCGGTCAGTAACTACCACATTATCTCACTGCACTCAACATTGTTCAAATCGTCGAACGTGCTTATGTACCCAATTGAAAGGCTCAAGGCTGCTTGAGTGACAACCATTTTATCAAAGTTCCCTGGTTCCAAAGCTATCTGACTGACCATTATCAGCGAGTGCAGGTTCAGTCCACCGGAACTTCTCGCAACCGCACGCTCTCTCGACCACTTCTGAACCCTATCGGCACCTATGAAGGTTCCGCTCTCGGGCCTCTTCTGCACAACGTGTACGCCAACGATCTGCCGCTGTACACAGACGACTCCACTGGCATCATCGCCTACGCGGATGACGTCCAGATATACGTCACAGGCCCACCGAGAGAACTCTGTCAACTTATTTGATCACTGGAAAACAACCTGTCTGTTGTCTCCAACTGGTATAGCAAAAACGGTCTTAAAATCAACGCAGCAAAAACATAGTTCATCGTGCTCGGCACTCGTGAAATGACTCGGCGCATTCCTCCGATCAGTATTGCCTTCTCCGGCTCGACCATCACCTGCTCGGACACGGTCAAAAGCCTTGGTGTGTGGTTTGATAGTGACCTGACGTTCGCCACGCATACAAACGACGTAATACGGCGGTGTACTGGCACTCTGTGTGGGCTGAGCCACAGCAGACACAGTCTCCCCCAGTCAGTGATGGCTACACTGGTACAAGGCTTGGTGTTTTCTGTTCTCCGCTACTGTCTGTCCGTGTATGGCGCTAGCAATGTCACACAGCGTAAACGGCTTCAGAAGTTAGTTAGGTTCGCCGCGCGGGTGGTCTCTGGCCGAAGGAAGTATGGCCATGTGAGCGACGCAATTGATGAGCGCGGCTGGCTTCATGCTGACAACATGAACAATTACCATCGCCTCGTGTTGATTAGCAAAATGTTAGCTACCTCTGAGCCGCCAGACCTTGCTGGTAGTTTGACCATCAGGCGGAGTGTACACGGGAGAGACACCCGTCAGGGCACTTGTAAACAAATCACCGACACTAAATAGGTCGCCGTAGTTTAGCTTGGCACCGGCCGGCCGGTGCCAAGCTAAACTGCCGATGTCAATGCACTTTTTTTTCTCCTCAAGATTGTTGATTGTTTATACAATTTTTGGCACATATTCGCAAAAGATAGAGTGCAGGAAACATATTGCATACCTTCATGAAAAATAACAATGCCTAGGGAGGCTAATTTACTGAATTCGTTACCGAGTACTTGCTGAGTACCGACCAATATAAGCGGGGATCGCTTATCGGTAGGAAACTGCCAATATCTTTCGGTAAGAATGTTTATATGCAAAATGTGATGAATTTACATCATATTTTGGCCTCATCTATCGATTTCAGGTGCTAACTCCATTTGTGTGGAAAAAGGTGATTATCTCCCTTTAACTGTGACGCAAACCTACGGAGGACGACTACAAGAGGAACAACCAGCAACATAGCCCTGTGGAGAAGATATTTATCCGCCCTACCCTTCTTTCCCCTCTCTTCTTCCACCGCTTCTTCTACCTTCTTCTCCATTCCCCTCACCCTACAATGTATCCCTCCATTGCTATCCCACTCTCCAACGTACCTCTCCCTCCACCAGGGGCGCAGCCAGACCTTCGGCAAGGGGGGGGGGGGGGGGGGGGGGGGGGGGGCACGGCATCCCCAGAGGGCCCCCCCCAAAAAACGCGAAATTATATCTCCTCGGATTTATGCCTCTATATTTTGCAGGGGCCCTAAATTATCGAGAAGAAAAAAGCGTCGGACAGACCCATGTTGAACAGACCCCATGCGTAGATTGACTGATAAGTACGTAGTCTGATACAAAATAATGTGCGGCAACTGACTCCCTTTGGCACCATGTGAAGTATTAACACGCGCACCGACATGGGGTGCGGATATCCGCCCATCAGAGGTTTTCGTAAATATTGGGAAAACGGCAGTGTAGCGCCACCAAACTTAGCATATAGCTCTTTGGGCATCAATTATCCACATTTTATGTAATTTTGTATCTCGAGTCAGGTCAGGTCAACAGGTCCTGTTAAGTGAACCCACCTCCAATCAAGTTTTTGAAAGTAAGTGATCTCACCTCCAAGCAAGTTTTTGAAAGTCGTGTCAAAGCCACAGTGATTGACCGAGCGGTTTCAAACTCGCAGGACTTAATAAGGTCATAAGTACCTACAATTCGTTTATCTTGGATTTATAATAGCGGTGACCTAAGGTCAGATCCAGGGCACAGACATACCTTCGTCAAGGGGGGGGGGGGGGGAGGCACAGCATCCCGAAGTGCCCCCTCGATCAACCCACCCCCCCAAAAAAAAATGGCGCGAAATGGTATATCCTCGGATTTGGGCCACTATATTTTGCCGGGCCCCCAAATAGTCGCAACAAAAAACGTCGGACAGGCGGATGTCAAACAGAACCTATGCTTAGATTGACTGATAAGTTCTTAGTCTGATCCCAAAAAATGCGGCAACTGATCCCTGTTGGCACCATGTGAATTATTAACACGCGCACCGACTTGGGGGGCGGATATCCGTCCCCTGAGGTTTTCGTAAATACTGTAAAACGTCGACACCGCGAGCCGCCGCCAAACTTGGCGTAACCCTTGGGACAAATTTGGTTCCCCCCACCCCCCCCCACCACACAAAATTTACAAATTGTGTGCCATTTTTTTTTATCTCGAGTCGTCTCAGGTCAGGTCAACAAGTCACGTTAAGTGACGTTAAGTGATCCCACCTCCAAGCAAGTTTTTGAAAGTTTGTGATCGTGCCAAAGTGATCGACGGAGCGGTTTGAAACTCACAGGATTCATTTAGGCCATAGCCCATAATTACCTACAATTCGTATATCTCGAATTGGTAATATCGGTGACCGAAGGTCAATTCGATTTGATAAACTTCCATTATAAGTAAATGGAGAAAATAAAAACACGTATAAATCCACAGGAAACACTTAAACTTGACCAGTTTTCACCAGGTGCCTACACCATTCTTGCGCCAAATGCAAAGATCCAAGTCACATTTGTGTTATGTGACCTCTACGAGGTCAACTCAGGTGACCCAAGAGGAGACGTGTTTTTTATTCAATAACTCTTTGCCAAATGAAGGTAGAGTAATGGAGTTATCAACAATATGCTTCGCTCGTCGAGACACGTTGATTGATGTAAAATTTGAACTTGATCTGCCTTGACCTAAGCACAGGACAGGTCAATTTTCGAATATGACCTAACTACGTCATGATCATCCGATATACCATTCGATGTGTCTCGACAGATAACCACAATGGTGAAAACTGTAAGTATCACTCTATCATGCGTATCTTAAAAGTTATTCCCTAAAAACAATTCCGCTATTTTGAGAATGTTTCACGTTCGATGGCCTTCCCTGAGCTAGCTATTGACCCGAGATCAAATCTGATGAAGCCTGAGTGACAAAAAATAAAATTATCTTTCGCACTGGCGGATCCAGCCTCTCTCCGTGGGGCATCTTTTTGTTTACTTTGGTATTCGAGCTAAGAAATTCACTTTTCAAATTCACACAAAAAAAAAAATTGCTTTTTTCTCCGAAAAAAAGTTTTTCCTATTTTGGACGGTCAAAAACAAAAACAAATCCAATATTCAAGATAGCCATTTTTAAGAAAATGTCATCGATTTTCTTTTGACGTTTTTATTTGCAATTTGCTTCAAAACTCTATTGTCTACAATTGTTCAAACATTTATCGTTTTTCCGCCAAAAATGGCATGACATGGCGTCATTAAAACGTTATTATTTCCCACAATACTGTATCAATTTAATTGGACTTGGGGTGAGAAGGCGTAGAATTGATGCAGCAAAGTGTACTGAAAGTTTGACGTTGATATCTATCATAGTTTTGAAATTATTGAGAAAATCCGGGAGGAGGCTGATTCTGCCCCCCCCCCCCCAGCGGGGTGCGGGTTAAGTGTCACCGGGGCTGATTGAATTGCATCAGGTGCGCTGTTTTGTCTATCATTGAAAGAAAGGGATACATACAAACTTCAAATTCAATAACTCGAGGAAAAGAAAAAAAACTTCCGTTTTCATGAAGTTTTCTCCTAACATCATTGTTTTCACGTTCAGTGCAGGGAACGTGCGGGGAGGGGGGCATACTTGTATTGAATGCCCGTTTCAGATTCCTGTGGAGGGGGGGGGGGGGGGGCATTTATCGCTGATGCCCATTGGACCCTCCAGTACCAGCAATTATCGCCAAGGAGAGCCTCTGCCAGATACTTACCTAATGGAATTCATTTTCCCATTTTCCAAATTTGTATAAGCTATTGCGAAAGTTGTGTCATGCCGCGAAGCGGCGCGAAATTTTCCGGTTTTTGACTGTGGATAGCTGGATTTTGACTGCTGCAAAAAACGATTTTACGATAAATTGGAAACGCGCGGGGGGGGGGGGGGGGCATACTTGTATTGAATCTCCCCCTCCCAGATTCTTGGCGGGGGGGGGGGGGGTGCATTTGCCCTTGGTACCCCCCCCCCCGGATCCGCCAGTAATCTTTCGGACGTTTTTTTTCTCGCGCGTCGCTACCTCTTTTTGTTCTCGAGATATAGGCGGGTTTTGGTAAGGAAACCCATTTATGGCCTAAATTTACCTTTGTTGACCTCTGGTGCCCTCAATGGCCTAATTGGCCTGACCTAAAATAATGACTTAGTACTTTCATTGGACCTTGTTTGTTTCGAGCTATCCAACCCGTTTCTGTTTGTCGCTATACGTTGCATGACTTTTTAAATCTGGTAGGGGCGGGTATCCGCCCCCCCGTCGGTTCGAACTTGGTGCGAACCCGATTCTGTGCGTGGGTTTAACCATTTAAGATGCAGCGCACAAGGTACCTTGAAGGTACCAGCAGCAACACAATCAATAAGAGGCAACGCGGAACGTCTGGCCCTCAACATTTCACGTTGTCCCGTATTGCTCATGTTTGTGACATATTATATTGGAAACATAAATTCGAAGGTAGTTCACAGTCACTAATGTGTAGACTATGGAGTGTGATCCCAGATCGCGTAAAGCCCAAACTAAGGCTTTACGCGAAACGATCCTTCATAAGTTTGGAAAAGACAACTTCAGAAAATAGCAACGTAATAAAACTTCCGTTGAAAATGTTAAGCGCTCACGGTATTTTCAAGTAGCTTGTCTTAGTTTACTGGCCACTGGCAGATCCAGCTGCGGGGGGGGGGGGGGGGGGGGGGGGGGGGGCAAGCTGACATGCCCCAAACCGCCCAAATTCGCCCAAAATTGACATATTTTCTGATTTAAAAAGACAAATTAACCCGCGCCCCCGCTGGGGTATTCGGTCACGAACACGCTGGGGGCGGGGGGGGGGGGGGGGGCAGATTCCTGCCCCTTTCGTTATATTCCGAACCAATAACCGCAGCGAGACGCGCAAGGCCGTAATCGAAAGCTCTCAATGAGCCGCATCTAGCGTTTACGAGACATTTTCAAAATAAGGTCACATCTCAGGACACGACCAGGTCAAAAGTAAAAATTAAGGTATTTTAGTTTTGAGGCCATACTTTCCATCAAAAGCCTTAGATTGAGACAATTATCGCACAAAGTACTCTCAAAAGATATAATGCATCTCCCTGCATTAGGCAACAGTGAAATTGTAAGCAAAGGTCAAGGTCAAGATCAGGTCACAAAAGGTCACTTTTGGCAAGAGATCTACGAAGGTTATTTTACACGTAGAATTTGATAGTAGCAGCCATTTTCACAACCTGACACCATATATGGTCAAGGTCAGGGTCACATAAAGTCAGAAATTTTTAATTGATACATCTAAATAAAAAAGGCATGTCTCTAGACCAGTTTTGTCTCAGAAAAACAGTGGTGGCATTTATTTGTCTGTATCTGGTCAATACAAGCCAAAAAAAACGTAACTTAAAAAAATGACGTCATGAGTTACTTATACGTACGGAGCCATAAGTCAATTAAGATATTGCTTTGAAATTTGGTTTGGGTATGGTCCATGCCTGGTCCACTCAGATATATTCCGTTTTTCATATCAGTTTTCTGGTATTCTGGAAAAGTTTTCTGGCATTGTTTTTTATTGTGAGTTTTTAGGAGTCAAAAACCCAAACTTTCGCAAATCTGAGATCTGTAGTTTTGAAGAAAAGGCCATTTTCCTTTCTTTTGACGTTTTTCATTTACAATCTGCTTCAAAACTCGATTTTCTACGATTTGTCAAACATTTATAGTTTTTTCGACCAAAATGGCGTGACATGACGTCATTAAAACGTCATGATCTCCCAAAGTGCTGCATCAATGTCATTGAACTTTTGTGAAAAGAGCGTAGAATTAATGCAGCATAAGGTACTGTAAGTTGTACGTCCATACCTATCATAGGAGTTGGGCTGAGAGGCCGAGGCCTTCTCCCATTGGGCCGAGGGGCCCTTCGGGCCCCCTCGACCCAATGGGGGGGGGGGGGGGGGGGGAGGGGGTGGGCACGTGACCCCTGTGCCCCCCCCCCCCTGGCTGCGCCCCTGCCCTCCACACGCAAGAGTGGAGCGGCACCCGGTGCTCTCCTGCCCTCTATCTTACCCTCCCACTCTCCCTACCCCCATGACCCCCCTGCCCTTCCCCAGCGCTACATAATGCCTCCCATCGCCTTGTCATGTGTCGGATCTCTATTGCTCCCGTGTGTTAATTGGAATCTCTAGTCATTGTTAACCGCTGGACAGCTGATAGCTGACAGCTGATCTGCCGGTAGATCAATATCTTATAAATGAGAAGCAAAAAAGAAGACGTTGTCAGCCGAAGTCAATTAAAGATATAGCGTCCTCTTTCATTCAAACAGGACCCTTAATATCGAAGCAATTTCAGGCGAATCCGGTCTGAATTCTGACTCACAGCCGATGCCGAACGTTGACAAACCAGCAAGCCGGTTTTGTTTTGGCTCCCTCTCACTGTGTTGGCAACAACAGGTTCTGTAGCGCCTGCAGCTGTGGGTCAGCAGCACTCTGCACTAGCATGGGGTCACCGAACCAGATCACGTACTGCCTCACTGCAAACGTCCCCGCTGCAAACGTATGTCAATTAGACAGAGCGGCGCAGCATGAAATCATACGCCGGAATCTCCAGGATAGGAGTCAGCGCGTCAGTCGTCATTGGACTCTGGGGCTGTTTTTTGTCTTATTTTTGTTTTTTCCCAGTGGACCTGTTTCATGTGGGCATTGTAATGTATTGAATATCTGTGTGTTGAAAATTCATGGGGAAAATCCACTTCTTTAATAAGTCGAGAACACTAAATAGGTCGCCGTCCGTGGCCAAACTAAACTGCCGATTTCAATGCACTTTTTCAAATGCTTGTTGATTGTTCATAAAAGTTTGGACATATTCGCAAAAGATAGAGTGCAGAACACATATTACACACCTTCATTATAATTAGCAATGCGTAGGCAGTCTAATTTTAGCTCGGACATTTAATTCGTTACTAGGGCGGATCCAGCCGGCCGTTTTTTTTTGGGGGGGGGGGGGGGGTGGCAACCAGTTTGAGCAGACCTTACCTAGGTACCCCCAATTTCGAATTTCTCCCCGGATTTGGGCCACTTTATTTTGCAACCACACGATTTCTAATGATTTCTGTTTTTTTTAAAACTTTTCGACCTTTTGGGATATCGAAAACGGTGTGCCTATGTTTTCGTTCCAGACTGCAAGGAAAAACCATGACAAATATGTGCTGAATCAAGCCGGCTTTGTCCTTAAGAGCAAGGACGAAACCATCCGTTCGTCTTCGGGGCCAACTAATTTTTGCTGCAAGGTTCGACGACCCTTGGCAAAAAAAGTATCCTAGATTTGAATAGCTTTTTTGCGGTCAAGGAAAAAAATGTTAGTGGAAAGAAGCTAACATATAAATTTAAAACATAACTTGGAGCATCAAATAAATGGTAGCTTTCTTCAGAATTTCCAGCTCCGAATCTCGGATAGTAAACCAGGGGAGGGTCCCACCGGAAAAATGAATACACATTTCGCTGCACAAATGTTGGTCGTTGTTATCTGTTGCGCTCCAATAAAAAAAGACCTCAAGGCGAGAAGGTCAAACATGATCGAACCAGTCGCGCTTCCGCCATTCAAAATAATACAGATGACCGATCATGACGTCAAATTAAATATGCATTTCAATAAACTTTAGCTACCCATCTATGCACCGCATACGGATAGGATGATCAACTTCCGTTGCCAGGTTCTGGAAAAAATATGTCCCTGCTCCCGGACCTCGAGGCCATTTGCGCATCTCGGCGGGCGCATATATACGACACACGCAGACGAAGTAACCGATACGATGCACGCCGCATTTCTCATATCACTGTCATCTATATTACTATTTGATAAGCGTCTGTCTGTCTGTCTCTCCGGAACGAATTTAACACAGTAAAGCGGCAGTTCTACATTGCAGTCCCACATTGCTATAAGCACGTGATGTACGTGATTTTAAGGTTTTCAAACGAGTTTACGGATACTACCGAGTGGTGTACAATTCGTACATTTCCGACGCATTTTATACGATAGTTACAGACAGTTTTGGGTTGTGCAGTTTTGGGCGAAGGTTTGTGCTGTACTAACATAGAAGGAGGTGTTAATAAATATTTTACCGTTAACAAAACAGTTCACGGATACGAGTTTTACATCGCTTCACTCCAGTCGAAAGCCAATCAGATCCGACCACGGATACTACAGTGCCACAACCAATGTCAAGCAACTACGGAATCACTGCGAAACGAAGGTCATCGACATACGGTACGGCATATATCAATTAACATATACGCTAAGCCGGGGTGGAGTTTTAACGGGTGTATAACGGGTGCCATAGGTGTTCCACGGGTATAATGGGTGAGTCGGGCACCGTAGGTTTTTGACGGGTACTTCCGGTGTATGACGGATACAACAACGTATTATAGGTACGACAGGTGTCACGGGTAGTACGGGTTATCAATCCCTAATTGCCTATCACTGGCTTGCACCACCACTGGACACCAGTAATCGCCCAGCGGAGCGGACGGGTTAGCACTAGTACAGTCTATGGCAGAAACCTGCGGCAGCCAGCCAGGCAGCGGTAGCCTGAAATAATCTAGCTGGGGACTTCCCGATCGCGCAAAGAAGTTAACGACTTCGTTGACAGATGACATTATAATGTCATCCGTATAGGTCAGACCTATAGGTCTCGCGGTGGGCTTCGCATGATCCATCCGGAGCTCGGTCATTGTCGCTCGGAGAGAGGTGAGAGAGTCTTCTCCACCTTGCTAAACATCCTCTCCGCCTCCGCCGTTGTAACTGGAAGAACAGCAAGCACCTACAGGAAAAAGGATGGATTTGGACCGAGATTGGTTCTATTGTAGACTTGCTTGACCGAAATGGTGCTGGATACAAAATAACGAAATAAGGACACCTGTAAACGTGATAATTATTAAAGTTATAAATTACCCTCGCCCTGGTGGGGGTCATTTGTCATTTCCCCCCTGAGGTTTTTCGAGAATAGCGGAAAAACAGCGGCGCGTAGCGCCGCCAAATTTGGAAAAAATTGCCCAAATTTGGCCAATTTTGCCCAATACCGTTTTAAAACGCAAATATATGCATGCATTATACTTCACGTCTTGGGGGGGGGGGGGGGGGAGCGTTGGCCCCCTGGATCCGCCCTTGATTCGTTACCAAGTACTTGCTGAGTACCGACCGCTTTAAGCGTGGAACGCTTATCAGCTTTAACTTGAAATAACTTCGGCTAGGGACATTTTTATGCAAAATGTGATAGGATATACTTATAAGTTGAGTGCTTCTTCCCATTGCAAGTGCTAACTCCATTTTTGTGGGAAGGTCATGATTTCCCTTTAACCCTCGCCAGTGCAGGGGGGGGGGGGGAATGCCACCCCCTCGGTTTTTCGGGAATAACTCGCGTAAATATCAACCGATTGCGATGAAACTTTCAGCACCTTACTTTTGAACAATTTGACATATATTCTAAAACAAAACTTTTAGGTCACATGACCCGTGACCTATGACCTGTTTTCAAGGTCATGTCAGGCGCAACTAGCGTCCCGTAGTATCGATCCTTGTAACTTGTGCAGTTTCCGAGTGTTTGTTGTTCAGGAGCATATGCACAGGTGTTTCCAGGCGACAGTTGTGGTTTCCATTGTGACTGTGACCTCGATTGCCCTTTTCAGAGGTCAACCGAGGTCACTGACCTCCGATGACCTCATATTACTACGTTTTTTTGGCTTCTGGCAGTTTCTAGGGCATTTTGTGACGCTGATTTCAAATATGGGATCCATTTGACATAATTATATGTTCCACTGGGGTCATGAGCCCCTACAGGTCAACCGAGGTCACTGACCTGAAATGACCTGACATGACCTTTTTGGAATTGGGAAGTTTCTAGGACATTTTGTGACGCTGATGCCAAATTTGGCGCCCATTTAGCATAATTATATGCTCATTCGCGATTCTAGCTCGATTAATTATACGCATTTACAATTTGGTTGACGTTTGGGTCATTGACATGACCTAAGAGGTCACCTAATGATCTAGGACCTTAACATTGGATGACAATGGGTTTCCCTTCGTGACAACAACACGCTCGTTTTTAAATCGAAGCTCTAGCTCAATTAGGGGCGAAACGCTAGGGGGGTTGTACCCCCCCCCCCCTGCACGGTCACGCACTGATCGGACGCTGCACGGACGAGGGTTAACCAGTTGTCAGTCTGGATTTGTTTATCGTCAGCCGGCGATGATGATATGAGGCAGCGATAAAATACATAGCTCATTTCCCCACTCTACCATACTATATCATACCTATGTTCTTGTATCGCAGTTCATTCACAATGGCATACACTAGTATCCAACCGTTTTTCCGTAGTCAATCAATACACATTTATGAAAACCGTGATGCATTCGGCGGTTTAACTTGGCCCCCTACGAGGACGTATTTAGTGTATGGGTCATTTCACGTCAAGTCGCACAAGAAATTCCCCGACCCCTTTCGATATCAATAAAATCGGGCAGGTGTAGTACCCAATGAACGATCATCATGTACCAACTTTTAGCTTCATTCGACCTCTGAGGTCAGTGTTACGGGTCATCTTAGGTAGCACGTTTTTGCCGACATTTTATCATTCAAAAGTGCATATATTGGAGAGGAAAACAATATATAGGCAGGTGCAGTTGCCACCAGAGCATATGATCGGACTATCAATCAATCAATCAATTTATTCAGACATCCCTACATGGGGACAAAGCACATGTCAGTAGGTACGGTTAAACAGTAAGTAGGTATGTATATACACGCCCACACACGCATACACGCATACACGCCCACATCTAGGCCATGCCATTCACCGGCACACACTCAAAAACGATCACCCATGAGGCAACACCAAAAGTCGAATGAGGCCCCAGGCGTCCTTGTTATTCTGAGCCAGAAGCCACCGGAGGGAGTCGGTAAGGCCACAGAGGGGCCGGGGGTATCCAATAGCTCCCGGTCGACGCGCCCTCCGGCAACTCGCAATAACGTCGCAAGGCTCCCTCCACACAGTACAAGCATATAATTTGCCAGCGAACCCGTGTTGCACGCGTAAGTCGCGTTGAGGGCAACACGCGCTTAACTGCTTAATAAAACACAGCGAAGGCGATGGTCACCGCGAAATGCATCGCTGAAAGCATTGAATAATGCGCGGCGAAGCACTGCCTGCACACTAGGTATATGTAGCGCCGCCAGCAGTGCTGTATGGTGTGCTATGCGAGGCAAGCGTAGCGCTTTACTATGTATTGCACCCGATGAACTTCGATGACCTAAATTTGACATTTGACCTGACTAGGTCAAAGTCAACAATTCAAGTTTGTCTTATGTTTGCCTGCCCCCAAATTCACCAAAATTTAACACGAGAGTGTTAAATTTTGTTCTCTCCGAGCGAAACGTTTAACATCATCGTCTCAAAGCATGTGCAAAAGGATGGCGGACACTTACAACTTTTTAAGATATGGGTATTTTAATAATATTGATAATAATAATAAGAATTACTAACCTAACTCGCATAATGCCAAAAGGACACGGATGAGTGTTTCAACACTGATGAGTGTTGAAAAATATTCAAGATTATGGATATTTTAGTATAACTATGTCGTGCCGGTTGAACGTGGCCTGTGACTATCTTCTATGAATTGATTCTCTCTCAACAAGGATTACAAATACATGTTCCCCATGCCTGTTACACCTGGCAACAAAATAGGTACGCACGTTACCAGTGGTGCCCACAACGTAACTGCACAGTTTCAAGACGACATGTCCCGACTTGACATCATCTGACGCGCCGCGGGTGGCGCGACGCTGCGCCGGCGCAACATAGTTATACTAAAATACCCATATCTTAAAAAGTGTTTACGTGACCGCCATTGATACGATGATGTAACCACGCTCGTGTTAAATTTTGGTGCATTGCGGGGCAGGCAAACATAGTAATAACTCAAAATTTTGACTTTGACCTAGTCAGGTCAAAGGTCATATGAAGGTCATGTGAAATCATGGAGGTACATAGCAATGGGCATTGATTTTCCTATCCAATGGGGACAATCACAACTTCCTATAACAATATTTTGCCAATATATGCACTTTTGAATGATACAATGTCGGCAAAAACGTGCAACCTAAGATGACCCGTAACTCAGAGCCTCAGAGGTCGAATGGAGCTAAACGTTTGTGCATGATGATTGTTCATTGGGTACTTACTAAACGTTCCCAAATTTCATCGAAATCGAAAGGGTTCAAAACTGCCCATTCTTGTGCGATCTGACGTGGAATGACCCGTATGCGATTTGTTGAGAGGTAATTCAAGAATTGGTTTGGTTTGTGGACCAAGCACCGTATCCTCTTGGGACCAAGGTGCTAGATGTAACTCTCACCCTGTTCCGAGGGGTATGGAGAGCCGGGCAGACTTTTTCAGAGGCCCGCCGAGGGATTGAACCCCGGTCCCCGGCACAGAAGGTAATTCAACGAGAGGTATTCAACGTTGAACAGATTGAGACAAAAGCGCCAGATATGTCGCGCGCTTCCAATAGTCGAGAGAAAGCACCGATCATGAACTTCGAAATAAGTATATGTACTTTTTTATATTTCCCCAAAAATAATTTTCGAAATAGAAAAAGTTGTGATCTCATTTATAAATTGAGACTCAATCAATTTAATACCATACATGTTGCACAAGATAATGCAGAAAAAATAGATAAAAAGGTCAATATTTCCCTTTAAAGGGAAATAATGACCTTTTAATTTTGTTAGCAACAATTGATTTGGCTACCGTTATGGTATTCAAATGATCTGATCTAAATTTAAGAGTTAAATAAAATTATTCCCTAATTCAAAGTTGGAAGTTTGGGAAATTCATGATCAGTATTTTCCCTCCACTATTGGAAAGCGACACATCTGGCGCTTTTGTATCAATCACTTTTTTTATTTTCCCAAAGGAGTTAGATGGAAACCCATCTGTTCAACGTTGTTGAATGGGCACTTCGAAACAAATCGCCGACACTAAATAGGTCACCATCGACGTGCATTGATAAGCTTCCGATTTAATTGCCAGTTTTTTTTTATTTAATGGTTGTTAATTGTAAAGGATGGGTGGGTATATAATCACAACAAGCAGAACGCAAAATATATTTTCCACACCATTGCGTAAAAAAAGCAATACGGGAAAAGCCCGGAGTTAGATGGAAACCGAAAAGTACTTGTCAAGAACCGGCCGTTACAAATGTGGAACGCTTATCAAGATTAACTTGAAATATCTCTCGAAAGAAATTTGCTACATGCAAAATGCGATGAATTTACATTATATTTTGGCCTCGTCTGTCGATTTCAAGTGCTAACTCCATTTCTGTGGGTATAGGTCATCATTTCCCTTTAAGATGAGTGTTGTGCATTCTACGGGTTTTGGTAAAATGAGCGCCGTTCGTAAAATAAGATTGTGATTGTGCCGCATATTTTGCAGCGCAAAAAGATTGCTCGAACAGCAACTTACATACATTAGAGGTAGCCTGAGACACGGCGCAATGTCGGCCTGGCTTTCGCGACGGGTTGAAGAAGAAATATTGCTTCGTCTAAAAGCTAATCGACATATTTAGACAATATTTGCTTAAAGGAAATAGTTCACCTTCAACATGGGATTTTGAACTGAAATAGCAGTTTTGTAGCCCGTGTTGAGAAATCCTTATCTGCAACTTTTCTTGGCTAAAAAGACTCTCCAGCCGAAGATATTTTACTTTTTTGGCGAAGGAATGCGGCGCATATATGATATACCGTACCGTCTGAAGAGTGCCAGCACTGCATGGAGCATGCGCAGAACAATAACGCACACCATAACATTAATAATTTACGACCTTCTGTCCTGAATTGGCGCGATGTAGGACCATATTTGAAAATAAAAAAAGAAGCTGTATTACAAAAATATAATAAAATCGTGTTCTGAAAAAAATTCCCGAAGGTGAACTATTTCCTTTAAAGTTCACCTTCGGAAAATTTATCAGAACAGGATTTTATCATATTTTTTAATACAGTTTCTTTTTTTATTTTCAAAAATGATCCTACATCGCGCCAATTCAGGACAGAAGGTCGTAAATTATTAAGTTTATGGTGTGCGTTATTGGTCTGCGCATGGTCAATGCAGTGCTGGCACTTTCAGATGGTACGGTATATCATATATGCGCCGCATTTCTTCGCCAAAAAGTCAAATATCTTCGGCTGGAGAGTCTTTTCAGACAAGAACAGTTGTAGATAGGGATTTCTCAACACGGGCTACAAAACTGCTATTTCAGTTAAAAACCCCATGTTGAAGGTGAACTATTTCCTTTAAAGGAAATAGTTCACCTTCGGAACATTTTTCAGAACACCATTTTATTATATTTTGTAATAGTTTCTTTCTTTCTTTTCAAAAATGGTCCTACATCGCGCCAATTCAGGACAGAAGGTCGTAAATTATTAATTTTATGGTGTGCGTTATTGGTCTGCGCATGCTCCCTGGCAGTGCTGGCACTTTCAGACGGTACGGTACATCATATATGCGCCGCATTCCTTCGTCAAAAAGTTAAATATCTTCGGCTGGAGAGCCTTCTCAGCCAAGAAAAGTTGCAGATAAGGATTTATCAACACGGGCTACACAACTGCTATTTCAGTTCAAAACCCCATGTTGAAGGCGAACTATTTCCTTTAAGTGAGGGGTCAGTTTGTGATGTTAAAGGAAATAGTTCACCTTCAACATGGGTTTTGAACTGAAATAGCAGTTTTGTAGCACGTGTTGAGAAATCCTTACCTGGAATTTTTATTGGCTGAAAAGACTCCCCAGCCGAAGATATTTGACTTTTTGGCGAAGGAATACGGCGCATATATGATGTACCGTACCGTCTGAAAGTGCCAGCACTGCCATGGAGCATGCGCAGACCAATAATGCACACCATAACATTAATAATTTACGACCTTCTGTCCTGAATTGGCGCGATGTAGGACTATTTTTGAAAAGAAAAAAAGAAACTGTATTAAAAAATATAATAAAATCGTGTTCTGAAAAATTTCCCGAAGGTGAACTATTTCCTTTAAGCTGAAACTGACCACCTCTTCGCTCATTTAGTTCAAGGTAACATCGTTTTGTTACCTTGAATGTTTTGGCACTAATCACTAATCGGATGGCTGTTGAAACGGTGAGTAGCTGCGGGAGAAGGATAGGGTACGTAATTCAGTATGCGGGGCGAGGTGGGTAGTAGTGCGAAGTTTCAGAAGTGGCAGCTCTCATCTATAAGGTTCCGCTGTGTTCACCTTCAGCACTTGGTCCTGATTGAGCCAACTATTTACTACACGACGAGCACATCGCAATTCGGAAAAAAAGTGTTGCTCCCTGCCACCTCCACAGTCCTGCATCATGCTTTTCCTGCAGCCATGGTTCTGCAGCCCAGTCCCTTGCGCTGCACACGGCACCGCAGGCGACAGCGACATTACAGATACACGAGTCCGGACGTTTTACCACACTGCTAATAACACCAAACGGCTCGAACAGTTTCCGTCAGAGTGATGGAACTGGTCAGCATCGAGGGACGGTCGGCAGCGGCCGGAACGACACCTCATGGCTGGTCAGGTGAGCAGCGCCGGAGCGCCGGAGAGCCGGAGCGCCGGAGCGCCGGAGAGCCGGCTCTCAGGCCCGGTCCGCGGCCGCGGGGCACCGCCACACCAGCACACAGCGCGCCGCGGACGACCACTCGGCTGCCAAGGTCAGCCGGCCGAGCGGTGCGCGCGCGGCCGCCGCACCGCCACCAGCGCCGCTTCAGTGCTGCTCCAGCGGACAGTGTGTGGTGGTGGCGCATCTGCACGGCCGTGGGGCTGCGACGGCGCCAGGCGAGGTGCTCGGCCAGCGCGGCTGTGAGAGGGCGGTGCAGTGTCGGGTGGTGACCCGCGCCGCGGCTGTGAGGTGCGCTGGTGCTGGTGTTTTGTGGTGCTGCTCGCTGGTCCGCCGCGGCCTGAGGGTGACCTCGCGCGGAGTCTTGTCCAGCTGCCCACAGTTGCTGAGCTGGAACGCAGTGCCGCGGGGCTGCGACGTGTGTGGTGGTGTGCTGGTGTGTTGGTGTGCTGATTACGCTGCTGCCGACGGTGAGCGCCTCTGAGGAGCCGCTGCAGTGTGTCGGTGTTTCGAGCTCAGTGGGACCGTCCGGGGAGCCGCGCCGAGGAACAGCGTCCCAGCCGGCCAGACTGGTGCCTGGCTGTCCGAGACCGGGCCGGTGACCCGTGACCGCCAGCCCGCGGCGCCGCCAACCACATGTCCCGGTCAGCGCCGCTGCTGCTGATCATCGGTGAGTGGGGAGGGGGGGGGGGGGGGGGGGGTGAGTGGGGTGAGTGGGTGGGGGTGAGTGGGGTGACTGGGTGGGGGGGGGGGGGGGGTGAGCGCTGCTGAACCGCTGCTGAACTGCCGGAACCAGCCGGTCGCACCGCCACGCCGCCGGCCGCCGGGCAGAGAGCTGGATATTGGGTATTTGCGCAGCAGTCAGTGAGCCAGCCAGGTGGATTGTAACGGGTATTGGAACGAGCGGTGGGCAGGCCGGGGACTGCTGAGTGCTGAGCAGTGGGGCAGGCCAGTGACTCTGACGGCAGCAGCGCAGCGCGGCGCGTCTCGCGCGCTGTGTTCCGCTGCGCCTGACCTTGTCGGCGTGTGTTCGTCAGAGGACCACTGGCGTCGCGGCTCGTCCCGCCCTCACAGCGCGGCCACAGAGGCCACAGCGCCGCGAGCCGCCAGTCGGCTCGCAAACCGGCCCGGCGCGCCGCGAGGTCTGCCGTCGGATCCGGTGTGACTCGGGGCTAGCTGGGAGAGAGCCACGTGTGGTGCGGGGTCAGAGGCGGCACAACAAGCGCTTAGCGCACACTGATGACCTTGAGTTGAGGTATCGTGTGTGTCCCTGATTGGGCGCAGAATGTAGCGAAGAGTCTTAGAGAGTCGAAAGATATATCTGATGAACATTTAACAAGAGAGTTGTCGCTGGGATGGCCTAGGAAGAAATAGACTTGTACTATGGTCAGGTTGGGCAGCCAGAAATGAGTCCGAGATATCAGGTCTCAACGGCATAGGTCCCCTGATTTTTAACAATAAAGCATAAACCAAAACTATGTAAAGGAAACCCCAAAATGTACCCCAAAATGTTGAATATGGCTTTGGTTTGTCTTAAGTATCAAGATATACCCCCAAAAACAATTTTTCGAAAACAATATATTTCGAAAACATAGAATCGCATTTTAAGTATAGATTGCGAAAGTGGCGTAAGTTTCGAAAGTGGCACAAGTTGTTATGACATTGTGTGCTTCGAAAAAGACGAAGTGAACTGTACAAAGCTCGGCACTTAGGTATATTAAACAATTATTTATAAAATTAGTAAGTGCAAATGTAATTATTAGCTCATCATTGCTTATACAACCAGCATAATATTGTCGGTGGCGAAGGGCTCGCTCGCTGGTCCAGTCACGCTGTTTTTACCACATGCTTCCAATATGAAGCTTTTCAACACTGCATTTTTCGGCACCGCGCTGAATGACAGGACAAAACATCAAATATACTCGGCAGGAGAGTCTTCACAACCAAACAGGGCATAGCGTTCATAACTGTTAGGTATCTCAGTTAAAACTTCCATTATCAAAGTGTCTGCTTTAATTTAATATAGGTATTCCTGTCATAAAGACGCGATACTGTCTGTACCAGCACAAAGGTAAAATTTACGAAGTTCCGTGATTGGGTCGTGTGCAAACTTGAGAATATAAAATTGTCACCCCAAAACAGAATATGTTGACATCTGAACATGAGTTACTTCCGAAGTCAAATACTCCTAAATCAATTATTTTTCAAATATATTTTCATAAAGTATTTATATATCAACTACAATTAAATACTTCCCGTTATTAACCATTATCAAGTTATATATTATGTTATGGGGATACGTTAAAGGGAAATATTCACCTTTGATCTATTTTTCTGCATTAGCTTATGCAACATGTATGGTATTAAATCGATCGAGTCTCAATTTAAAAATGAAATCACTTATTTAAATTAATAAAACAAGCAGGTACATACATATACTTCTCTCGACTCTCGTAGTTCATGATCGGTGTTTTCGCTTCACTATTGGAAGCGCGACATATCTGGCGCTTTTCTTTCAATCTGTTCAACGTTGAATAACTATCGTTGAATTACCTCTTGGCTCTCAACAAATCGCATACACTAAATACGTCGTTGTTGGGGGCCAAGTTAATCTGCCGAATGCATCACGGTTTTCTGAAATGTTTATTGATTGATTATGGGAAAGCGGTTCAGATAAATGTTGCACGTGTGCAGATGCATTGAATACCTGTATGTTGCAAATTCATGGGAAAACATTTTTTTTTTAATGAGTCGAGAACACTAAATAGGTCGCCGTCCGGGGTCAAACTAAACTGCCGATTTCAATGCACTTTTGTAATATGCCTGTTGCTTGTTCATAAACGTTTGGTACATATTCGTAACAGATAGAGTGCAGGAAACATATAACATACCTTCACGATAAATAAGAATGCGTAGGCAGGCTAATTTTAGCTCGGACTGTGAACTCGTTACCAAGTACTTGCTGAGTACCGACCGTTATAAGCGTGGAACGCTTAACAACTTTAACTTGACATGTCTTTCGGTAGGAACGTTTATATGCAAAATGTGATCAATTTACAATATATTTTGGTCTCGTCGTCGATTTCAAGTAATAACTCCATTTTTGTAGGAAAAGGTGAATATTTCCCTTTAAGGTATATCTCAATATTACAATTCATCTCACTGTTCGTTTTACCGTGTTCTGAAAACAGAAGTTGCCTGCTCACTTTCAGCGTATTTGAACAGAGCAGTTTGTCGCACATGCCTCTGTTGATCGACCCTCGGCAGAGCGATGATATATGTACGATATTTAATTAGTACTCCTCGCCAAGACAGAAAGACAAATCGTTAAACAGACTTGCGCCAATAGATGTTCAGCCCAGTAGCAAAACTTATGAGATCTGATCACAAATGTAATTATTCGCCTTTGTCTCCCCCTAGCATGAAATTGAGAGAACTCAGCCAGGTGTGGTCCAGCGGGCGGCAGCCAGCATCCAACATCGCTGCCGAGTAAGTGTGACGTAACATACACGGTGTTATGCAGTATGGCGGAGTGGGACGTAATGCGGTGCAGTATTCTGGGGAAGTGTGACGTCACAGACGTGTTGCGGTGCAGTATTATGGTAACCTTTGCCCTGCATTACGTGGTTACCTATCGTGGTTACGTGGTTACCTATGTTACCTATCGCTATCAATAGAGGAACTGACATTCACGACAGTGCACCAGTGTATTAACAGTATCACATGTGTAGCGTTAACAACAGCTCACCTAATATGTCACAGTCATGCAGCGGTGTCGATTTTTGAAAACGATGGGGGGGGGGGGGGGGCGAACAGGGGCGGAGCCAAGGGGAGCCTATCAGCTTCATGGATTTACATATTTTAAAGCAATTCTAGGCAACTTGTACAAAGGCGAGTATATTTCATCAATTCATAATGCAAAAAACAGACGAAATCTCATGAGTTTTGGACTTCTGTCGGACGGCCCTCAAACCAATGTTTTTGGCCAGTTTTGCATCCTCCAGAAGGCCCGAGGCATTACTTGGAACTCTTACTTAGTAAAACAGCAGTGTTAACCTGACATTGACTGGGTTGGGGGGAAATATCTCCCCTGACGTATTTTCGCAATAGCTCAAAAACCAATAGCGACATCAACGCCAAACTTTTGGTACCTTTTCCTACACCGACTTTACGTCTTCTGTGCATAAATGAAGCAATTTTGTCGCACAAATCGAGATATTAGCGATTTGAGTGACGTCACTACACACGAGTTTTAACTTCACTGAAATTAGGCCAGGTGGTAAAATGACTACCACGATCGAATTATACGTGTAAAATAATCCATTGCACATGTGTCGCATGGCTTTCGTATATTTTTTTGCGTATAGTTGCCTTTTGTGACCCGACCTTGACCGTGACCTTTGCCAAAAATCTCACTTTTGCTCATGTGGGGATGTATATTTTACCATTAAGAGCATTTTGGGTGATAATGGTCGCTATCGAAAATATGACTCATACACTCAAATACTTCGATTTTGACCTTTGACCTTACCGTGACCTGATATGACCTCAATTAAACACAAAAACGAGCATGATTTAAATGCGTCTTATTTATAATTTTCGAATGCCTTCTTGCGCGTCTCGCTGCGCTCATTGGTTCGAAAGATAACCAGGAGCCGATATCTTCTCCCCCCCCCCCAGTCAATGGCGTTCGAAATTTACGCCATTGACTGGCAATACCACTATTGCGGTATTGCTAGCATTTCATGCGGGGACAAACTTTATCCTCCATATTGCCAGGCATGGGTGGCGGAGGCGGGGGACGGGGGGACTCATCCCCCAAACATTTTCGGATTTAACATTACGCCTATGGGCGTTGCATAGAAAGAATCGACTTCAAAGTGCCTCCGCCCCCCCCACCCCCAACTTTCAGAAGGTGGCGCCGCCCTTGTTGCTAGGGTTGTTTCAACACGCTCAAAGATTTTTTGGAAATATACAAAACGGCCTCGCGGAGCGCCGTCATTTTCATGTCTACCGGGCCTCGTATTATTTATTCTTTGCACACCTTTTCTGATTTTGTTTTACCCGGGAGCATTCTAAGCCACAGTTCTATACAGCCGTTACCTGAGGTAGAACTGACCGATAGCTCAGGTCAAGCGGACCCACCCCCAATAAAGTTCAAGCTAGACGGCAATGGGAAGTAAGACGGTCACCCCTCTATACACAAAAATATACTTTAGATACGACACGCAAAACGGTGTCCTACGATTCTATTTCCACCCAGGACTTGTAATGTCCGTTTCTAACACCGTCACTACTGTCGAAAAACTCCAGTGACCAGTCAAGACTCACTTTCATGGATACGAGGGGAAATTTCACGCGCATCGCGCAGCACTGAGACTATTTACATGCCCAAACACAAATCGACACCAAAATACGGTTTCCAAATCAATGCCTCCAGATCGCAAGAGAAGGAAACAACTAAAAACTTCACATATATGTAAAGTCCTGCTTCTCTCCTATAGGAGAGAAACATTGCTTAGCCGATATTCCCCCCGGTTTCGTCGTGCAACATGACAAAGGTGGTATTAGGTAGTCTACTGTTCGTAGAGCTAAACAAATTATCAGAAGCTTTGTTTTCTATGAATCTCTACGAATGAAACCTGTATGTCTCAGATACCTAATCTGAGGCCAGAGACAATGGCGACCGTGTCCAGGTATGTCGGGCACAACTTTCGCTTCTAAATTCTGCCGGACGCCAGGGGAATTGCTTGATCGGGTGGTGGGGCCAGGGCCTGCGCAACAAGCTATGCTTAGCGCGGGGTCTGACCTCGGAAATCCATCCATTCAAAAGCATTCGGACTAAATTTATTTTTAAAAGCGGATCCAGAAAGGCAAAAAGTTGGTTTGGGGAGCAAATCCCCAAAAGTCTCACACATGACATTTGTATTAAATTCACCGGACTTCGTCTCTTTATGCATGAAGAGGTGATTTAAAACAAACGTTTCTTAGAAAAACTGCTTCGATTTTCTTTGGAAATAGGAAACGTGTCAATTTGTTTGCCGATTTCAGACGGTGTGGGAGGCTTGGCCGCTTTGCCCCCTCTTGGATCCGCCAGCGGCCAACAACATTGGGGGGGGGGGGGGGGGGAGCCGAGCGTAAACATTGGGGGACCGAGGGCCACCCCAAAGGTATATAAATCGACACCTATGCAGTCATGTCTTGTTAACCCCGATGAGAGACTAGGGCATGTTTTGTGCGGGGCAGCATTTGGTATGCCATATATGTGCGATATCCGCTTTGGGAATCTCGAAGCAACCTACACCGTTGAAAGGGAATGTTTCACCTTTGTATTGGTTTTTAACTGAGATAGCCGATCTTTGGCCGTTATTTAAATGTCGAAAATACTAAGGTCATTTACCCCAAAACTTAGTCGTTTTTAAGCAATTCAATTTCTCATTTGCAAAATGGGGTCTAGGCTAGTCCCGCCGCTGATTGGCTGACAGCCACTTCAAGATTGTTGGTCCTGGAAGTCAGACGACCTGTATTTCTCAAACCTTGGCGAGTACGATGTAAACAACGGCAAACGCGATAGGTTGCGGTACAGGTTGAAGTTTTTCACGTTGTTTGAAGTCTCAGTTATGGATTGGTTGTTTAAAAAAAAAAAATATTGAGCTATCGCAATGCCTCGCACTCGTCATTGTGTTCTCACTCGTCATTGTGTTCTGTGCGGGAGAAGACACAGTTCCACAATGTTTGTATTAAGACGCCAGAATTGTCTGAAACGATTGTGCTGCCAAATGGCAGCGTAAAGGTTTTCTCTATAGCTCTCCAGACTCTATAGCTCAATAATGACATCATCCCAAATTAAAAAACTTCATTTGTATAAAGTTAAGTGACTTTTTGAGAGATACAAATATCACCATCGCTTTCAGCAGGCCTTACTTCATATTTTCTAATACAACCAGCGTATATTTGACAACTTTCAGAAAGGTGAAACATTCCCTTTAATAATGTCGACGCACAGCTCAATAAGGCGTAGATGGTCAACAGCATTGTGGGACATTGTTATTCTTCAGGAGATGACGAATATATAGTTAGCACACTTCACCAAACAAATATTAGCACCCATTCCGTCTCAAGCATTTATCGAGACTCCCGGAAATTTATCTATTCCCCACTCCATCATTTCAAATATCGTGCATTTGATTGCGTGATGTTCGTATAAGACTTCGGAGCCGGGATGTCAGACTAGGGATATTACCCATCCATCCGCTGCATTATTTTTACAAACATACCCCGGTCCCATGCAGCTATTCACTCTCCATTGGCCTTTCCCAAAGGGGATTAATCCATTCCATATGGACCTCTGCATAGTTTAGGGTGACCCCTGATGTATGCACTCTGTTGGATTTCCTTTCTTCCCTTCATTTGATTAGATGTTATCGAGTGCGCTCATCACGCTTTTGCCATGACCTTTGCCATGACCTTCTTTTTGTTAAGTAATGCCATCTGAAGGATGCAATAAAAACAAAATTATGCTTAAAAATGGCCCATTTGTGAAATTCCGGAATAAAACATGAATAAACAAACTAGCCGAAAATGGTGTATGCTTGTGATAATGTTCGGCGGTGGAGAAATGTGGTGAATTGTCAAAATGCCAGGGGGTGCTTTTCCACCGCCGGCGGTCCAGCCTAAGTTGGAGCGAAGGGGGGGGGGGGGGGGGGGGGGGGGGGGGGGGGTGGTGGTGAGTAGAGGGGGAGTGTCAAGTTAGCCCAGTCCATTTCTTCCATTAACCTGCCAACTGTGATATTTCAATTAGTTTCGTTTGTACTTCATAGATCGGCTATTTCAATATATTATTCAGCATCAGTTTTAATGTGGGTTGAAGCTACTCAATCCTATATATACTTGAAGTAATTTTTTTATAGTATATCCTCTTACTTTTTGCATTTTGGTGCATTGCATCCTCCCAGTGAACGAGGATTAAAGGGACTGTCCCACCTTTGTGAAAGTTGTCGAATCACACTTAATTATATGTCTACATGTCAAGCGAGGTCAGCTGAACATGTTGGTGAACTTTTTTTCCGAAAAAATGCTTATCTGGGAAGATATTCAACTTTTAGTTTTAAGCGAAAAGTTGAGTTGGTGAAGTCATGATTTTTTTTAAAAATAACTGAAATCCTTCGTGCTGCCAAATATATGGCACATTTTTTTTGCCGACATCTATTGCGCAGAAATAGCGAACCACCCGGTGTCTAGATTGGCTTAGATTGCGAACCACCCGGGGATCGAGAAATGAAAGACGAAAATATTCCAAGGCTGACCTTAAAACAAGTCGACTATCATTACCAGTTGGGTAAAGAGAGACGACGCTGTCGGTTTAGAGGCCCTATTCAAATACACCTGGGCCTTATTTTTTACAGATGTCAAAATCAAACTCGAATATCTTTTTGATTAGATCATTGTGGTTGTTTTAACCATAGAGATCTTATATACATATGTAATCTGATCTGATATACCAGTCTTGATATTTAACAAGACTGGTGGGCACGCGTATTTTTTTGGGTAGACGAAGAAGAAGAATCCACTTATATCCACTTATATATCCACATACTAAGGGAGCCATAAGTCAGTACAAAATATTGACATTGCTTTGAAATTCAGTTTGGGCATCGTCCATACATGGTTCTCCGATATATCTCCCGGCGTTTGAATATATTTGAATAGTTTGATTTTGTGGTGAACAAATTGTTTTATTCCACAAAATCAAAGTTTTCAAACAATATTCAAAAACCGGAATAAATATTGGAGTAAAAATATGCATGTGGCACATGTCTCAGTATTTTGTCTCGCTGGCGCAAGATTAGCACCCGTTGTAGGCGAAGTCGCAAATATTTGTAAGGGTCAGGCTGTGTTTGGGTAAGTTTGTTGATTTGGACTAATACTCTTATATAATTTATGATTTAACTATCTTTCTGAACATGACTTGAACGTAGCTTGATACCTAATGCGCAGATTCTGTCCCAAGTATTTTATTACAGGAATTTAGGAATTTACAGGAATTACAGGAATTTATTTGTTTGCATTCGCCCATTTACCCAGTTATGTTTTATACACCCTTCAAGCACTGCAAATTCTAAGGATATATGGTAACATTCTCATAGTTTATAATGCAAGCGTATGCAAATATACACATAAAACACAACGTTTCCAGGGTGCATTGTACGTCACCCCAGTTTATCTCAGTGTGGGTACCTAGGTATATGCCTGAAAGCTCAGACAGCCAGGGCTGTGAAAGGTGATGTATTTGTAGAGGTAAAAAAACATGTGCAAAGTTGTGCAGGAACGCTCAGAATGAGTTTTTAAGTTTTTGAAGTGATCTGCTAGTTATAGCGTGCTTTTGAATCTGAGGGGGTGCTTTTGACAGTGAGGGGGTGCACTTTTGGTCTCAGGGGGTGCTCGAGCCCCCCAAAACCCTAATTCTCCACTTATGAGTGCAGCTGAGCACTTCCGGACGTTTCACTATGTACGTTTTACATGTTCTGAAGCTTGAAAGAAGATAGAGCACATCGTTACAGCTCAGCAACGGGGCCACCATACATTCACTATGCACTATTCAGCCATTCCCAGCAACCGCGTCGCGTCTCGGTTGCCAGTCTTGACGGCTCGCGCCCGATATCTAACTTGGTGTTTGAAGAGCACTTGTCTGTATGTCTGTCTGTGTCTGTTGGCCACGCCCTGGGACCTCCGCGCCGATGTCCGCAACGATCTACTCTCTGCTTGGTCGACTCCCGTCCAAGGGTGGACCTAGCAGTGTTTTGTTTGTGTGTGTGTGTGTGTGTGTGTGTGTGTGTGTGTTGTGTGTGTGTGTGTGTGTGTGTGTGTGTGTGTGTGTGTGTGTGTGTGTGT
This sequence comes from Chirona hameri, assembly GCA_036785665.1. Classification (NCBI taxonomy): domain Eukaryota; kingdom Metazoa; phylum Arthropoda; class Thecostraca; order Balanomorpha; family Balanidae; genus Chirona; species Chirona hameri. The sequence continues at coordinate 181,305 of JAXIVJ010000616.1, forward strand.
GTGTGTGTGTGTGTGTGTGTGTGTGTGTGTGTGTGTGTGTGTGTGTGTGTGTGTGTGTTGTGTGTGTGTGTGTGGTGTGTGTGTGTGTGTGTGTGTGTGTGTGTGTGTGTGTGTGTGTGTGTGTGTGTGTGTGGTGTGTGTGTGTGTGTGTGTGTGTGTGTGTGTGTGTGTGTGTGTGTGTGTGTGTGTGTGTGTGTGTGTGTGTGTGTGTGTGGGGGGGGGGGGGGGGCAATCCTCTGCGCTTTAGTGGCGGCCGCGCCTGACGGCTGCCACTATATATAGTGCGTATTTCCACGATACAAGTTGTTGAGCGGGAGGGGGCTAGCGGCCGTCAGCCTTCAGCGCGAGAAGTTGTTGAGCAGGGGGGGGGGGGGGGGGTGGGGGGTCCGGTAGCTGGGCCGCCAGCCGTCGAGCGAAAGTTGTTGACCGGGGGGGGGGGGGGGGGGGGGGGGGAGGGAGCAGGTCGTCAGCCGTCAGCGAGAAGTTCTTGAGCGGGAGGGGGAGGGGGACAGGTAGAGTGGGAGTTCGCACGCTGCACATCCGGCGTTTTGGTGTTTCGGAGGGGGGGGGGGGGGGGGGGGGGGGTAAATCACGGTTGCAGGACCTTGGGGGGGGGGGGGGGGGGTGTGGCCCCATGGCCGCCCCCTGGATCCTCTCCTGCTCCCGTCGCCCACCCGACTCTCTGATTGGCTGGCCGGCTGACATATTCACGTGACCTGTCTGACCGTACGCCGGGCGCCGAGGCCAGTTGGCAGCTGGGCATTCCAGGGACTGGTCGACAAAACAATCTCGAAATAACACCTACATCTCATATTTCAATACAACTACGTCTTGGAGGTTATCTGGGCCGTATATTCACGCTTGTGAAATTTCGGCATCGTCCCTTCGAATAGTTTGAGTTACAGCCTCGGACAACTTAGCAATGTCGTGCAAACTTCAATTTACAAACGGGCAATATCATCTTCCATCTATCATGCAAGTCATATAAACCCTATATATCATCAGAATAATCAGGAGCCATACATTAATTCGATATAATCATTGTAGAAAATTGGAAAAATTTGGAACTTTAACACGTTATCTCAGGTCAAATCACGTAATTTTATAATGTGGCCATTGCAATTGGAACTTTTTCCCATGCCAGAATCGATGTCGATACATTAAGCCTTCAATGGTAAACATAGCACGTTATCTCG
>JAXIVJ010000616.1:190000-203423 GCA_036785665.1 Chirona hameri
CCGAACTCCGAAGTCGGTATAGTGCACTCTGCGGGCGGAAAAATGTCTTCCGAAGGGCGGCAAGAATGTTTTTCGAGGGCGACATGATGCTTTCCGAGGGCGGTATAATGCGCTCTGAGGGTGGTATGATGCTTCCGAGTGCGGCATAATGCGCTCTGAGGGCGGCAAGATGCCTTCCGAGGGGCGGCAATATGTCTCCTAGGGCGGCATGATGCCTTCCAAGAGCGGCATAATGCACTCTGATGGCAGCAGAATGCCTTCCGAGGGTCAAAAATACATCTTCCGAGGGCGGCATAATGCACTTCGAGTGCGGCAAAATGTCTTCCGAGGGCGGCAAGATGTTTTCCCGAGGGCGGCATGTTGCTTTTCGATGGCAGCATAATGCTCTTTGGACTCTGAGGCGGCATATGCCTTCCGAGGGGCGGCATATGCGCTCTGAGGGCGGTACAAATGCGCTCTTGAGGGCGGCAAAATGCCTGCCGAGGGCGCAAAAAGACCTTCTGAGGGCGGCATGATGCACTTCCAAGAGTGGCATAATGGGCTCTGAGGGCGGCAGGATGCCTTCCGAGGGCAGCATATTGCGCTCTGAGGGCGGCATAATGTGCTTTGAGGGCGGCAAGATGCCTTTAGAGGGCGGCAAGATGCCTTCAGAGAGCGACAAGACATATTCCGAGGGCGGCATAATGCACTCGAGGGCGGCCAAATGTCTTCAGAGGGAGACAGGATGTTTTCCGAGGGCGCATGAAGCTTTCCGAGGGCGCATAATGCGCTCTGTGGGCGGCATGATGCCCTTCGAGGGCGGCATAATGCCTTCCGAGGGCGGCGATGTACCCTCTGAGGGCGGCCATAATGCGTTCGTGAGGGCGGCAAGATGTCTTCTGAGGGTGCCAGGGTGTCTTTTAAGAGTGCTACGATGCTGTCGGTAGACACCTGGGCGCCCTGGCGGCCTCCCGAGAACGGTACGGGCGTTCTCGGAATCACTTCGGCGCCGGAAATACTTTGCAAGAATGGCAGCCTTCGGCCAGGGGCGGTAAAAGTGCTTTGAGTGGCCCCGACCAAAAGTGGCACATACACAAAACTCGACTCAGTACAGCTGGAGTCACTTTTTACTTCATTATGAATACCCCTAACACCTGCTGCATGCTCACATCATCCTATATTTTAACCAGCGCCGTGCGGGGGGGGGGGGGGGGGGGGGGGGGGTGTGTGTGTGGTTGGACCACCCCCTCAGGGTTTTCGCGGAAAAACGGCGACGCGCAGCGCCGCCATTTTTGGCAGAGCTGTTTGTGCACTTCAATTGTCCACATTATGTTTTAAAAAATCCGCTGGTCATCTTAGGTCAGGTCACCCAGACCAGGTCACGTGACCCCACCTCCCAAAAAGACTAGGTGGTCGTACCACAGTCCCAGTTTTGGGATGATCGGTTTTACACTTACAGGTTTCATAAGGTCACATATATCTTCAATTCGTTGTCTTGGATTTTTAATATCAGCGACCTAAGGTCGGTATAATTTCGTGACCTCCCCATTATAACGTCCAAGGGGGAAATATTCAAATGCTTCCTATTCTAAGAAGACGCAAGATAGCAATCCAATTCCTTCTGGATCATGTTATTATAGGACATTATTGATGACCTAGGTGCATTTTTGTTCAGTGACCCATATAGGGTCAGCGAGGTCATCCGAGTCACCAACATTTCTATGTCAATAACTCTCGACATAATGACATTTATAATTCAAACTGACACCAATGTGTTTATCTCGTCGCGGCACGTATTCCCATATGCAACATGACCTACTTGGGTCACCACCACTGACCTTGACCTGATGTCACATTTGTAAGTTGACCTACCTGGTCAACTCTAATATGAGTCGAAGCGTCTTGAAGAGACAAGCACGACGGCGTCAAAATTATTGCCTGGTCGTTATTAGGTAAAAAGGCTATCGTGATACACTTTTTAAATAGCCCTTTTTGATATTTGATGAGCTTTGGAGCCTTAACTATTGACCTAAGCTCAAATTCGAGGGACACCTGAGCGATTACATTTTTCAAGAGCTTTCCATTGCTTTTTCCGTTTGTTCCTAGTTATCATAGTTCCTGTGATATCTGGGGGTTTCTGGAGCAAAAGTTCTACAACTTGAAAATCTGACCTTTGATGACCTCCCTGACTCTGGTGACCTCAAATATTGACTTGAGGAAAATATCTGAAGCACCTTCGAATGTGCTTGTCGAGAGCTTCTTTGAACGTTTTCCCGCGTCTTTTTAGCCCTTTTTAGTTTTCGAGTTAGAGGGGTGGGGTCCCAAGACCCCACCCCTCTACCCTCAAATCACTGTCCTGACAGCGACCTCCATCGAAAATGCACTAGTACCCCGGCCCCGGCCCGGGGAATCTACTGTCCGGATTTCCCGCGCGTGCCGGGGGGGGGGGGAGGGGGGCATTTTTCGCTATCCTCGAAAAACCTTAGGTTTTTCCTAAGGTTTAACACCGTTTGTTTTGTTTTACACATCTAAGGTTTTTACCGCACCCCCTAAGGTTTTCGAGGATAGCGAAAAAAACGGCGGTGCGCAGCGCCGCCGTTTTTTGCCACAGCTGTTGAAGGGACACTCCCACCTTAACATTAGTTTTGAGTTGAGATAGCCATGTTGTTGGTTTTGCATTGAAATTAAGTAGGTAGCAGTTCAAAACAACCGCATAGTTCAAACAACCGCAAACAAAAAGAAATTCGAGCTTGGTCTTGACAATTGTAACGAATAACCCCACATGTATTTAATAGGGGTTCTAAAGCCGATGACGTCACCGCTCTTTACCAAATGGTGATGATAGTCGACTTGTTTGGACGTTGGACTTGGAGGATATTGCGTGTTTCAAATGGTTTGGTAATTGGTTTGTTTTGTATTCAAAGCGTCATAATTGTCTCGAAATAAATGTGCCATACTTTGACAGCGTAAAGGATTTCTGCATAGGTCTCTAGAGCTGAATATGACGTCATCAACCCAAATATTAAAACTTACTTTTTATGAAATTGAGCACAGTTTGCGAGAAAACAAATGTCATAATCGTGTTCGGCAGCATTTACTTCATATTTTTGCACCACAAAGCGGCGTACATTTGACAACTTTTGGGAAGGTGGGAGTGCCCCTTTAAGGCATTGCCCACTATATTGTAAAATTCTTGACCACGGGTCATCTCAGGTCAGGTCACCAGGCCAGGTCACGTGACCCCACCTCCAAAAAAGTGTGCGGTCGTACCACAGCACAGTTTTTGGCCGATCGATTTCGTACTTACTGGATTTCATAAGGGTAATAGTACCTACAATTCGTATATCTCGGATTTTGTATATCGGTGATCTAAGGTCGGGTCAATTTCGTTGACCCTCCCCATTATAAGTCAATGGGGGAAATATTCTGAGGATACGCATGATATCAGCCAAATTCCTTCTGGACCATGTTATTATAGGCCATTCTTGAAGACCCAGGGCATGTTGGTTCAGTGACCCAAGTGTTGAATCTATCGTCCGGATTTTTTTTTTCGTCGTTTTTTTCTCTCAAATGTAATTGATTATTATTGGCAATCAAGAGCCGAAACGCAACTGCTAATTTCACAAAAGTAAATGTACATACAATACTGACGCGATGAATATGATGATTAAGTGACTACTACATCTAAGTGGTTTTGACGATTAGTATTTCTTAAGGACATGATCGCTTAGTAAATTTTCACAGGAATGACATAGTAATTCTTTTTGTTTGCATTTTGACCCCCGAGTACTTCATGAGAAGGAGCATTTTGTCGCCGACCTTATACATAAGGACAGCACACTTTACCACCCCTGCCTTCGGCGCCGCGGTGCCCGAGGGCGCCGTTTTCTAAGGCAGGGAGCTTCAGCCCTACCTTAGACCTGGATCCGTCCCTGATTCTGCGAAGGGCGGCAGTAGAGACATCCCGATCCTACGCAGTTCAGGCCGCACGCGTACAAACACGTCGTCCTAACAACCTGATGGTGGCTCCCAACACGGCAAACTGCGAACTGCCAACACCGACGGACTCATCATGGGGATGGAAGCGGTGGCGGCGCGCGCAAACCAACGTTGTTCAAAATCGTAACAAAATGAGAAACATGTTTACATGTTTTTCAGAGTTTGAAGATTTCCACCGGGCCGTTGCTCGGAAAGTGGAGGAGCTTGTTTGTGTGTCCGTGTCTGTCCACGGAGCATATTTGCCACGTGGGGCCCAAACGGCCGGCGCGATTTAGACGCGGGTGACACCGTGTTCGATGCCGGCAATCCGGCGGACAGATTCTGGTACCGATCCGCGAGTCGATTGTGACACGTGGCCCGTGTACGTGCCGCCACGTGGGCCTCTGCAAACAAACCTTTGGCCCAGGGTGGTATAGTGTTCTGTCCTTGGGGATAAGGTCGGGACAAAATTGCTGCTTCTCATGAAGTACTCGGTGTCAAAATGCCAGCAAAGAATCATACTATGTCATTTCTGTGAAAATTACTAAGCGATCATGTCCTTAGAAATACTGATCGTCCAAAACACTTCAGATGTATTATTCACTTAAAGAAATAGTTCACCTTCGGAAAAATTTTCAGAACACGATTTTATTATATTTTGTAATACAGTTTCTTTTTTTTCTTTTCAAAAATGGTCTACATCGCGCCAATTCAGGACAGAAGGTCGTAAATTATTAATGTTATGGTGTTGGCGTTATTGGTCTGCACATGCTCAAATGCAGTGCGGCACTCTCAGACGGTACGGTATATCATATATGCGCCGCATTCCTTCGCCCAAGAAGTCAAATATCTTCGGCTGGAGAGTCTTTTCAGCCAAGACAAGTTGCAGATAAGGATTTCTCACACGGGCTACAAACTGCTATTTCAGTTCAAAATCCCATGTTGAAGGTGAACTATTTCCTTTAATCATCATATTCCATCACGTCAGTATGTATGTGCATTTATTTTTTTATTAGGACAGAACATTTTCAAAATTATAATTACACATGCTATGCACGAGCCCCAGAACGATCCATCCAGCTGGGGAAGAGTCAACAGCTAGCACGGCTAAGCTCGCGTCATGGCTCTGGACAGCCTGTGCTCTGACTTAAAGACATTGCAAAGCCCGCGAAAAAACCATGCATCTCTGGGTCTCCTGGATGCTTGGCACTCCAAGTGCCAAGCTATCTCAGTCAAAATCCCATTATAAAAGTGACTGGTTTCCTTTAATTATGTGAACGGTAGACCGTTGGGACCCTAATTGTCGGCGATAAGTTGAATGCATCAACTGGTATGAGCGAATTTTTCGCAATGGACGTGTCAGGCCCTGCGCTAATTTTTATTATAAAGGTATGTCAATGTCAAACGAAAATTTGGACACTTTCCATTCACTCGTAATGTTAAAGGGAATGTTTTCACCTTTGTATTGGTTGTGAACGTGATAGCCATTTATCTATGGCCGTTATTTATAATGTCGAAAATACTAAGGTCATTTTCCCAAAAACTTAGCCATTTTTAAGCAATTTCATTTATAATTTGCAAAATGGGGGTCCAGGCTAGTGCCGCCGCTGATGGCCGACAAGCCACTTTGTCAGCCATCCCACTTTGTCGCCAATCAGCAGCGTCTATAGCTCATAATGACATCATCCCAAATTTAATACCTTAATCTGTATAAAGTTAAGTGACTTTTCGAGAGAAAAAAATATCACCATCGTTTTTCAGCAGCACTTCATATTTTCGACTACAACCAGCGTATAATTGACAACTTTCAGAAAGGTGAAACATTCCCTTTAAAGGGAATAGTGAGCCTTTAACATTTAGTTTTTAACTGAGATAGCCAGATTGTCGGTAGTACTGAGGAAATCTCCCAAATCTGACATTTTTCCTTCCAAAACCGACCTAGGTGCTGAGTTTCAACGCTAAAAACCGTTGGAGCTATTGGGAGCTATTTTAAAGGGACAAATCTCGTGACGTTCGCATACGTCATTAGTATGCTACCACACTTCGTTTTCGCTATTTGAACCGACCGCACTGACTCTATAATAACCGACCGCCACTAAAACGCATCACGTGTTTGGTAACAGAAGTGCAAGGAAGGCTCGTTCCTCGTCTGGGGTAGCCATTGGTTCAAAATCCGTTTGACGAAGCTGATTCGTCTAGATTGCGCTATCGCTGCTGTATGGTCCAAGGCAAACACGACAAATCTGAAACATCATGTGACTAGGTTTTATGTAATAATTTGGTCACTTTTGAACCGATTTCCAATTGAAAATGACCAAAAGATGCTTCGTGAGAATACACATGTTTTGATGGGTAGCTGGTCGCGGTATCTACAATATGTCGATTGACGTTTGACAATGTTTGTTTTGGTTGACGGTGCCTCGCGATAAGTTCATGATGATCTATAACATATTTTTGCCATAACTTTGTCAATTTCCATTGGATTTCCAATTGAAAATAATACCGACACTCGTCTTGAAAAAGTCGCATCCTTTTGATGGTGATTCGTACCGGTAGGCTGCATTGTTCGCTGCAGTAGAAGCACATCCACAATTTATTTACACACAAACACAATTATGGTATAGCAAATCTATTATGCACATGCACATTTATGGGTGTTTCTTCAGGTTCACGCAACGCCACTCTCCAACTCCACTCATGCAACGCCATAGTTCAAGGTCAGCCAGGGCGGAGCTAAGCTCTGACGCCAGAGCATAGCTCCACCTTTTCACGATAGCCTCTACCCCACCGATTTAATTTCTGCGAGTTTTAACATTACGAGTGAATTGCTAGTGCCCTAAATTTTAATAATACAAATTGGCGCAGTGTCTGACATATCCATTGCGAGAAATGAGTTTATGCAGTTGGTTCCTTCAAAAGTTATCTCGGGACATGGGGTCCCAAACAGTCTGCCAGTTCACAGCAGTAGCTCCTAATAAATGAAAAATGGGCTATATAAATATACGTAATAAATAGGCCTATGTACGTTCATGTTGCTGGCTGTCTTATTTCAAGATCAACTTTGATCGCAGCAAATATTTGGTATGCAATAGCGACGGAATTATATTAATAGATCGCACTGACATCACTTGGGAAATACTCTCTGGCACGATGTCAGGTGTGGAGTTTCCTATGCACCGCGCAGTCCGATACAATATCTCCATGGTAACGAGCACACCAACACGCTTTGAACTTTACATCACTATGGCCCCCACCCCGCCGCGCCTGTAATAATATTTCAAACAAACTCCTCTCGAAATACAATGAATAAACGAGTGGATTTGGTAACTTGAATTGCGTTCAATTTTTGTTTCTGGCTGAGATGTAGTTTCTCCGCTAAGATGTGCAAGCCCCCCCTCCCCATATAGTTATACTTAGATATATGTCTGGCTGGTTTAGCTTTTTGGCGGATGTTTATGGGAATCGTGAAATAACTCATTTTGCATTCAATGCATCGCTTATAACTTTGAATTCATGCATGTATGCTATGGCCCGTCTTATTTGGCGATTCAATACAGTTCTGCCCTGGATGAAGACTCCAAAACTCCGGGGTCGCGATTCAAAACTGTCTATTTGTTATCGGCGGTCGGTGGTCCCTGAATTAATGCGGAACAAAGTCTGCAACAGTGCAACAGTGCAAAGTCTTGCAACAGTACCTATAACACACTGGCATACCAGGATGATCGTACCAAACAACCACATGACCGACAGAGACATGTAACCGAATCAGGTAAATTGGGCACACACTGACAAGGTCGCGGGCCGCGGGAACGCCTGAGCCGGCCGCGCGGGCAGTACACTGTACACATGTCTTCTCTGATGTTTTCCTCTTCGAATCTGGATCACTCCAGCTGAGGCCGTTCATACATCTTGTTGTTACATCCCGGCGGTGGCCGGTTCATACATCTAGCGATCTGTAGAGCCCCAGTGTTCCGCCTGTGGCTGATTCACTGTAAGGCTGGAAAACCAGTTATTTGTGTTGTAGATGTGGACGATTACATTGCAAGCCACAGACGTCGGCTAATGACGGCTTTCGGGCTTCCGTAGAAAGGCCGAAACAGCAAAAGGGCTCATTTTTGCGTGTGCTTGTTTGCTGCTGTGGGTGTGGGGTGTGTAACAATGACGCTGATATATATTTGCAAAAGCCAAAGCTGAAAAGTTGCAACCTGTTCGCTCCCGGGAAACATCATGGTCGTCTCAAATCGAGCAGGTCTAAACAGCTGCCGCTGGCGTAAATGTTGGTTGCAAATTGCTTACCTTTATGTTAATAGTTGATTAATTTGTTACATTTATTTTAGAAGACAAATATTTTAGATTTGATTTAAATACGCCACCTAAGGTAAGAAATATAAATAGCGATAAATGACGTTATAAGCGATATATTTTGTTGCAACATCCGCAAGTACTATGTCAATTCGACAACATTATAGAAGATTCACAATTTTTAGAAAGCTACTTCCGTTATCATTCTGCTGTTTCCTTTTCGATGAGTTATCAGTCTTCAGAATTTTCCTTAATGGAAGCAATAAAACATGAAATTTCGAATATTTACTTTTAACCTTCCTTATGCGCCCGGGTTTAGACCCTGATAAAGCTTGGAGTGGTAATATTCAGCGGTTTGGAAAATATTTTGAAATTTTTTGATAGTTATGTTTCGCACTTTGCATGTAGTTTTTCATTCCCTGCAGCCTCGCCATTATCCGAAAACGGCCCAAGTTATATACGCTTCAGTTTGATTGTCTTCTCAGATTTATTTGCAACAAACACGTTAGGAACACATCCGGTTTTCCTATCAAAACGTAGGAGCGACATGAACATCCTGTTCTGTGTTCAATGTTTTGGTGAATATGTATTGTCCTTCCTTTGGATGGTTATTGTGTTCAATTGGATGTTCAATATCCTTTGGGTGAATTCGAACTGACGTGCCTGCTGGCTTGACGAGCCTGGTATATTTAACTGGAAATCAAGCCGACGACTTTAAAAAAATCAATTTGTGTCTGCACTGACCGAAGGGTCAGTGCTGATCTCAGGCATTTATTTTGTGGTTTGCAAGTGGTCCCGGGACATGTGGATCTGCGCGGCTAAAAGGCCCACACGGGTTCAACTGTGTCTCAGGAGGCCGCAGACGTCGCAGGAGCCCAGGAGCGCAGAAGCACATGCAGTGACTGCAGCCGCGGCTTGTGCGGGCTGAAGTCACTGCATGTGACACAGCCTGCGGGACATGTGCGGCTGAACATGTCCGAGACACAAGGTGGCGCCCCCTCTCAGCCGGGAATGGCTCGGGCTGTCGCGCCTGTCCGCCATGATGGATCGCCGAACCGAACGCGGATTTAACACAGCGGGGCTGTTGGGGGTTGGCAATCCCGGACCAGTATCTTCGGCAAAACCACGAGTCGCACGGCCATGACAAACACAGATGTGTGTATAAATGATCGGCCCGGAGTATTGCACTGAGTCGATACAAAACAAAATAAATCATACAAATTATACAGCTTGTAAAGCGCAATCAAATCCGTCCAATATCCACCCCAAATGTAATCATATTTACAAGCATGAAGCTTATACTGACAGGTTTAATCAAACGCGTCCGACCCCGTCCATTCATACTCCTCGCCACCCCTCGCCGGCCGGCCCCCCGGCGTTCCAGCCTGGCGAGCCGGCCGCGACCTCTCCAGGCACCCTTGTCCTTCCATTGTTATTGAGTTCAGTGTCCGAGTCCTCTAGTAGTAGTCCATCCAGGTCGCCCGGGCTCGGTATTTAAACCAGACTGCCTGGTCCACTGCTTCGTCCGTGGGCTCTTCTATGCATGCCAGTTTGTGCCCGTGGGATTCGCCATAGCCGCACTATTTCTAGCAAGAAGTGTTATGGTTTCATTTGGTTGTGTGCATGATACCCAATTCCTACCGATTTCACGGACGACAAGCATGCATGCTGGTCTAATAAATACGCTTCAGCTGTCATGCTATTTACCAACAATGGGAGCAGTTCATTGTCCATTGTAAGCGCGTTAACCTGGTTATTTAGGTGATTTATCTTCTTGAGCCGATGTTTAGGACAGCAACGATCGGTTAAGACGACCATCCGTCATTCACCTTTCGTAGCTGATATTTTTTAAAATTTAATATTGGCAGGCTGGCGCTTGGCAAAGGAGTCGACACGAGGCAAATACAAATATGTGAATGGGCAGAAATTATGAAGATCATATTGAGTAACTCACTAACTGAGAGCATCGAAGCTTCTTAGTTGTGGTTCTGTATTGTTCCTACACTGCATATACCTATGGTCATTATTGTAACTACTGCAATGACTTTTATTTCTGGGTGGAAACTATTTTGTTCTCTCCCCTGCTAGTGCCTACATATAAGGTCTTATCGTTGGGTTGGGTTTGTCATTATTGGAGACATTTTATTTCGCATTTTACCGACTGACATGAGTCTATTTCGCCGCTGTATTGCATGGGTCTGCGGACTAGCCGTCTAGGTGCCGTGGTTTCTGCACATCCAGCGCGTTGTGGCGGTGTCACTGGCGGATCCATGGGGGGGGGGGGGGGGCAATCCGGCCATGGCCCCCCCCAAAAAGCCGGGAAGGGGGGCCGACATGTCTTTTGGACCCCCCCAAAACAAAATAAAAATATATATAAATAACTGTAATATGAGCCTCAACGCAATATTAAAAAAACAATAAAAATTCCTAGGTTCTGTGAAATTTTAAGAAAAAAAAAAATGACCGTTCATAATAATGATTTCGTCGTCGACGAAGGAATAACTAGACCCACGACCAAGGGCGGATCCAGGGGGGGGGGGGGGGGGGGGGGGGGCAACGGGGCCCTGGCCCCCCAAGCCTGTTTAAGGGGGGCCAAACTATGTTTTGCCCCCCAAGACGTGAATTTTAATGCATGCTATATTTGCGTTTTTAGATCGGTACTGGGCATCCCAAAATTGCAGCAGTTAAAATCAAGCTAGCCTCAGTCAAAAACTGAAAAATTTCGCGCGCTTCGCGGCATGACACAAGTTCGCAATTGCAATATACAAATTTGGGAAAAAATTATTCATTAAGTGTCTAGCAGAGGCTCTAGCTCCTTGGCGGTAATTGCTGGCCCCAGGGCCAACTCTCTCATAAAATATTATCTTTTAAAGCGCGGGCTACATGTTTAGCTGTCTGCCGAGTTCCGAAAAGGCGCGCGAACGCAAAGACGCGGACTTCGGCAACCGAAGCTGTTCCAGCGGTGGCCCAACTTGTTGGCCCGAAGAGCTAATAGTGGGGGACACAAGGCCAGGGACTATCTCCCCAAGCCATCTCCCCCAGGCTCCTCCAAGATCCACAGAGGACCATTTATGCGCGGGAAATGTCGGTCTGCCTCTTGCTACTTTGAAAACTATTTGCACTGTTACCAGTTAGTTTGTTACAGTCGGTACATAGGTATGTATACGACTCAGTTATTATATCAGATGTACTATTGAGCGCAGACTGCCACCGGCATCGTGATTTACTATCCGAGGCTAATGTATATGAAAAACAAACCTTCATTTCTACATTTTGCATCATACCGAGATGTGCAACCAGGGAAAAGGGGTTACTGGTTTGGCTCCACTCACGGTCTGGTCCAAAATTAAAAAATGCGTTTCCACGACCTAAAATTAAAGTATGTTCACAGCCGCTTCGCGGCGTCACATCAGTGGCCATCGTTATAACGGAAGCCATCGTCATCGTCTTCGTTTCGTCGTAACGCTGATTGAATGAATAACATTTTTAGCTTAATATCCTCTACAAGGCTAAGAAGCTAAAAAATGCATATGTTCTGGGTTTTATCAGGCAAACCCGAGCAAAAAAAAATCGCTGCCGCTTCGTTGCGGCACTCAATACAATATAACCGTCACTATAGATAACCATGCAACTTCCACATTAGAAAATGTTGCAAAGGCTTAAATACACGCAAAACAAATTGGGGTACATTTTTTTGTCGTCATTTCAGCCGACCCCCCACTCAAAAATTATCGGCGACGCCCCTGGGTACAGCTGGACAATTTGACATAGTTTTTATCAGTGTAAGGCAATGTCGAAACAATCAAACCTCAAGCTGACATCTTTCCTTTTTCGATATCCCAAAAGGTCGAAAACCTAAAAAAAATGGGAAAAAAATCGAAATCCGTGTGGTTGCAAAATAAAGTGGGCCCAAATCCGGGAAGAAATTCGAAATTGGGGGTAGTAAGGTCCGCTAAAAAAACGGTTTGGCCCCCCCGAAACGGCCGGCTGGATCCGCCCTTGGGCGGTTGTTGGTTTTCCTCCCCGACTCCCCTCAACACACCTTCAGTTGGGGGGGGGGGGGGGGGGGGGGGGGGGTGGGGGTGGGGGGCGTGGGCGGACCAGTCAGGGGCTGTAGCTAGGAACTTCCCCCGGCCTGATATGACGAGTCACCCACCCCGTTGATGTGTGAGACAGCACGACCGGGTAAGCACGGACACGCTGCGGTCTGTGCAGGGAGATAGGCACTGGCCATTATGGCTGTGGGATAAGGCCTAATATAGCCAACATAGGGATATTGTTTTTATTTGTCCTGGAAATTGTCGATCGTTCCCAAAGTTTGTATCACGTAATACATACTATGTGTGTTATGATTAGGATAAAGGTGTATATAAAAATTACATCATGTATTAATATTGCCTACATGTATGGTGTGTTGCCTGTTGCACCCATGCACAACGCATAGCAACGTTTGTTATCATATGAAGCATTGAGTTAACTATATTGATGCATTTTCCTATCAAATATATTTGCGACAGAGGCAATTGCTGGCCGTTTAGCCACCAACTACCCAAGAAGAATGCAACTCACTCACCAAAACTAGACTAAAGTTTAGGCAGAGATCACTCTAGGAGTCGGCATACAACCACTATCGTCATAGTTCTAAACATTGGCGGGTAACTGTAAACTGCCGTTTTCCATCATCATCATCATCACGTTTATTTTGCATCACAAGTAGTGACAAATTCCTAAGAGCAGTGGCCAGTGCGCACACACATCATTGCACAAAAACAGAGCCATCACGATATTGTACAGTAAAACATCAATATCCCCAAGAGACCCACAACAAGGCTACAAGGTCGGCATCACCATAGATTATCTAATACCATGGCATCACCATAAGCGCAACAGATGACGGGCAGTTTCATCTGTGCACGATGCCAAAAAACGGAGTAGTCAACGGATCTCCATCAGGGCTCTGGCTGCGGATGGATCATTTCTGGGTCGATGTTCCCGAGGTCAAAGACAGAACCATTTACAAAATTATAATTACACATGTCAGCACGAGCCCCAGAAACGATCCATCAGCTGGGGAAGGAGTCAACAGCTAGCACGGCTAAGCTCGGCGTCATTGACTCTGGACAGCCTGCCTGTGCTCTGACTTAAAGGACATTGCAAAGCCCGC
>JAXIVJ010000617.1:0-45000 GCA_036785665.1 Chirona hameri
AGGGAGGGAGAGAGGGAGAGAGGGAGAGACCGGGAGGGTGCGTGGGTGTGTGGTGGTGTAGGCGAGCGAGACGTTCAGTCCGGTGGAGTTGTCTGACGTGCCGGTGAGAGGGACAGAGGGAGGGAGAGAGGAACAGAGGGAGGGGAGAGGAGAGCGGACACGAGACGTTCAGTCCGGTGAAGTTGTTGTCTGACGGTGCCGGCTTGAGATGGGACACGACGCGGCGCTCCCCCGGGACCGGCTCACCGTCTCCTAATGTCACGCAGGCGACGGGCGAGGCGGCACAGACTCAATTGGCCAGCCGGAGACACGAGGTGTCTGGAGATTCAATGGTGATGCAGCCCCGCCGGAAGAGACGTGGCAGTGGAGATTCAATGGTGATGCCAGCCCCGCCCGGGAGACGTGGCAGCGGAGATTTTATGTGTTGTGGAAATTTCTAAGAGAAATGTTGTTGATAAAAGTTAGCAAATATTTATATGTCATCGTGTTTCTCATAAGAAATACCATTTCTCTTCACAATGTAGAGGCCTTAATTGGTTGTCATTCAAATTATTTAACATGTACACATTATCACGGTATGTATGTCCAGTCCACGCGCAGTCAATGTTCATATTGTTCAGTTGTTCTACGGGTGACGAAAAACCACTCGAGACCCTATTTGGTCAGGTTACGTTTCGAATAGTTCCATTTAAGTATGTTCTGGTCGTGACAGACAAGACGATAACGGAAACTGATCGGACCCGGGGAGGAGTATGTTGACTGTTCCTAAGTTCTCTATGGTTTCATCCATGATCCGTGAGGCACGAGTTACAGCATGATGGCCGCGAGCTTCGCGGAGGATGTAAGTGTTTTCCCCTGAGGAGAGGATCGACTGTGCTCTATGGTCCGCCACTGGTGCAGTGATTACGAGAGACTCTCGGAAATCGCCGTGATGGTCGTCCGTGATTGGGACGTCCCGGGTTTGCGAGAGGAACTCGAGAACTGATTCGGGGGTCTTGATCGTCGTTAGCCTGATCGTGGTCGTTGTCCCGGGGATCATTCTGACGTTGGTCGGGACCGTTCTGCTCACGCGGGGCTCCGGGGTTCCGCTGGGTTCCGCTGGGGGCTCCAGCGGCGGTACCGCGGGACCTGTGTTTACCAGAGACGTTGCAAACTCATTGACAGTACGGAGTTTTTAGTTTTTAAGTTTTCAGTGCTTACTTAGTATTGCCAAGTCCCTGACAACTTTTTTTTTACCCTTTCCTAGAGGGTAATCCCGCCACAGCCGGGTACAGGCCAACAGACGTTTTTCACCACCCACCGGGTGGTAAACTCTTTTCATTTACTCTCGCCCAGAGGGTATTTTTTTCGAGATTACCCTCTGCGAACGGATAAACCCTTCATGCGGCGACGGGAAGCCGTTCCGTCAGTCTGTGACGTTACACCTACGTCAACAGACCGACGACTAAGGGTAACGTAAAAGGGAGTGTCCCATACTGTTTTGAACTGTCAAAATTAATTTTCCCACGATAAGTAGAGGAGACAAAGACATAGACGGGACAAAGATTAATGTCAATTTATTGTTGTGATGGTCGGATACGATGAAATTCACATCTGGAGCTCCTTTAGTTGAATTTTCACTCATATTGTTTTTGCTTATTTTTCGTTTCGATATCGAAAAAACGATCGCCACTACGGTGAAGGTAATCAGAGGTAACACATTGTTACGTGACGACGCACCTATGACAAAATACAGTCCGATCGTTCCGGCCTATTCAATACGTGCGCTTGTGTGGGTTTGGGGTTGGTGGTTGCAGTTTATCTGGGGATCGTATAGGTTCTGTTGTATCAAAAGTAATTATTTTGTTATTCTAAAGTGAGATATTGACCTCTTTGACGACTACGGAAAGCTGTGTAAGTTTATTGGATGCTATGTAAGTTTATTGAAAGCTGTAACAGGCCGATTTAGATACAGTTTAATTCCACGTTTCTTATTGGTGTGATAGGCACTATTGGTTCCAAAATAAGCGTCCCACTGGGGTTGGCCGGCACAGCAGTTAATCTGTAGTGAAACTGGCCGTTTTGAACCGCCTGAAAGGTTAGGCTATACGGTGCACAACATGCTGCGCGGAACAGCCTATACAGGCAGAGGTTACAAGATTAATGTCAAGTTCAGCCGACGGAAGAGAGCGAGGCCTCCGCGGGTATGCAACCACCGAACTCAGTTTCATAGCAAACGCCACCATGGTTGGCTGGTTGGTTGGGCAGAAGCAACGCGGGTTGGATTCCCGGGCATTAATCGGCGGTTATTGATTTATGTAAAAGCGTAGACGGTTGGGGAAGGCCACCTTCATGTCGCTGAATGGCCGCCCTACTGGTTACCCTCTGTTAGCCGGTTTTTACCGGTATTTCCGAGCTGGCGGGCAGATGCAGTCGAAATGCCCGATCAACAGTGCAGTCTGCCCACAATTTCAACAACGCATATTCGTCAGTGTAGCCAAGCTGTATAGGCTGTCCCGCCGAGCACTAGAGTGTGTCGGACAGCCTACCTCCCAGACCGGCCGGAATGGCGAGAATGCAGGTATTCACTACAGACTGTCGTCTAACCCAACGGGACGCTTATTTTGGAACCAATAGTACCTACCTACGCGCAGTTAATACGTATTAGAATAAGTAAGACATCAAAACATGCTACACCTGCCTTTGTTTGAACACAATTTAATTATGATTTTATGAGAATGGGAATTTAGCTACCAGATATTTGCTGCAAGTTGTACCTATAATACTGTAGGTATGGTAAAAGCCCAAGCTTCAGACATGTCCTTACCTCAGACTTGTCATGCTATCAGATCAGAGTATATGGGTTACTGGTGCACAGTGCTTTAGAACGGCTGTATTGTTAACATTCTGATGGCATGCGAAGTCCAAGGTTATGATGTGTCAGAGGTTACAGCAGTTCCGCCCTACCAACAGCTCTACCAATGGTGTTAGCCTGCGTCCATGGTAACAGCTAAAAGTGATGAGTGTTTTTAACTTTAAAAGGCAAATAAGTTAAGTGAGGAACATGTGTGATTTATGTTAATGGATTCACACATGTCTAAATTGGCAATGTAAAATATAAGTTATTTTCAATATAAATTGTCAATATAAGACAATAATGGCCAATCTTATATTTTTGCTGTAACAATGTTTTAATGATCACACATATGTAGGTATGTTTCCATTTTTGACATAAATTCAACGTATATATTTAATACTTATACTTATAAACGTTCAGAATTTAGAAAGTCCATTTGGCTCACTGATCCAAACGATACCGAGCTCCTTAGCGAGATTCTCTCCCTCAGTCGTTGATATATTTAAATGTTGATATAAATTAAAGTTAAATATCGTATATATATATATATATATATATATATATATTATATATATATATATATATATATATATATATATATAATATATATATATATATATATATAATATATATATATATATATATATATATATATATATATATATATATATATATATATATATATATATATATATATATATATATATATATATATATATATATTATATATATATATATATATATATATATATATATATTTAATGTTGAATCAAATGTGAATCAATTGCACATATTTTGTTATTCTTTGAATCTGAAAGAATCGATTCTAAAAATTTGTCCATGAAACAAACGGTGATTGAATAATTCAGGTTCCAAAGATGAAATGAATTGTGATCGAATCGTTAAAAGAAGTTGAATCAATAACCAGTCTGCTTATATTGACAATAAATATTGTCGATACAAGATGGCATACAATCACACTACTCCACCTATTCAATACATGTAGGTACCTACATATTGTACAAGTTTGGGGTTGATGGCTGCAATGGCCTTGGCTGCAGTGTTACTGGTATCATAGAGCTGTGGTTGTATCAACAACACAAAATATAAGCAGTGAGGAAAGATGACTCTTGGATGACTAACTAAGAAGAGGAATGCAAGTTTATGGAGAGCTGGAAAACTGGCAAGGCTGATTTAGATGCATTTCAACAGCATGTGTCTTTGGTCTATTTATTGCAATAGGTGGGCACTTACATGAAGTTAATATTTATCAACAAAATGGACATCTTCAATATATAATTCAATATCATTGGCATTGGAATGGGGGGGGGGGGGGGGGGGGGTCGATTTTCCCCACGCTGGTGATATTTTTTTTGTTTTTGTTTTGTGTGAAATATTTCAACAATGGTGTACTTTCCTCGTTTAAAACACCAGTAGCAAAGAACAATGTTACTGTTTTTTTTTTGGTGGGAGATTTCTGTCTTTATTCTCCATTGTGGTGGGTTGCTATTTTTGCCACAGAACAGTGCCAATCTTATATTGTGTTCAATATTCACTGCCTTCAAGTTTCCTTATTTTGTTGTTGTTGTCTGCGTTGGTTGTTCCGTAACTTTCTGGCGGGAGGGCGTACTGAGGTGCTGTATTGGAACGTCGGTGGCTCGCTTGCCAGCGGCGGTGACTCGCCCAGGGTTCTGGCGGCGGCGGCTCAGACCCGCAGCCTATCCCGCGCCGGCCTCTACCGGCCGCAGGCGGTCACATGACTGGGCAGGTCAGCCGGGGTCAGCCGGGGTCAGCCGGGGGCAGCCGGGCCGCCGAGCTCGCGGCCGGCGGCGGGACGTGGCGCAACCACCACACCTGCTATCTGGCTCAGTGTTCAGACCTTAGTCCACTGCCATTCCTTGAATTAATGTTCCTGTCTGTGGCTATTGCCGGACTGCCTGTGGCTATTGCCGGACTGCCTGCGGCTATTGCCGGACTGCCTGCGGCTAATGCCACATATTTAACACGGTTACTAGTACATCATAGGCATATCAGTGAGGGGCCTGGGTGACAATATTTCCCACTTTTTTCAAGTAATTGACTGGACAATATGGTGATGCATGGAAAGTATGGAATAAAGATAAGCTCTGCCCCTCCCACAGTTTTTTTTAATAGATATTTTGTGTTTAGGAAGTGCATGTTAGCTTTGCTGTTTTTTTTAGCATCATTAGTCATGGCTCCCATTATTGTCACGGATAATGATTAATAGGTATACTGTACTGTAGCCAGCTCATGACATCATGGCAAAATCGTATTGGCTTCAGGGATTGCATCATGCGGGACATATGACCCATATCGAGCCAGGACCCTCTCCAAGACCGTTCTGCTGCCCGTTTGATTCCGCAGTAATACCCGAGCTCCACCTGTTCACCACACCCGTGTCGCAATCACAGTATCAATAACTGTATAACAAGCTTGGCAATGGCGGGACTGGGTGGGGACGTGCTGTTGTGGTGTCGAAAAGCAACACAACTCGTACGCCAGCAGCCTCATCAACTAAAACGTAACCAAATAGGAGCAAATATGTCAGACTAGTGACGAGGGAAGTTTTGCATCGTAAAAAAGTTGTGTAACGTTTACTCGTGCAATAACAGAGATATAGAGAAGTTATTGAGTGGTGAATGATGTCACGTCAGCCGGGCGAGTCTTTATTTATCGTTCAAAAAGATTGTTACGATGAATAAATGGTTGTACGCAGCCTTTACGCCTTTACCGTTGATGCAAGTTACAAGCTTCATTAAATAGTTTATTTATTTGTGTATTTATTTATTTAACATCATCGCCGATGGGGTGAACCATTTATGGGCGAAG
This sequence comes from Chirona hameri, assembly GCA_036785665.1. NCBI lineage: Eukaryota > Metazoa > Arthropoda > Thecostraca > Balanomorpha > Balanidae > Chirona > Chirona hameri. The sequence goes on from JAXIVJ010000617.1 coordinate 5,687, forward strand.
TCACACAGATAAACCACACGCATTCACATACTTAAAAGATCACATTACATCCCTCACCCATAACCATCTATACCTATAATAATATAAAATATCACCTAAAAGATACTCTATAATGCAAAATCGATGGTTAAAAGCTGTTGAATGACACAAATGGATTGCAAATATAAGAATAAAATACGAAATAAGAAATATGTGATGAAATAGTGAAGATAAAATAACAAAAATGAAGACAAAGATAAAAATGAAAACGAATATAAAATTAAATAGAAATAAAAAGTAACAATAGTTACACACAGCAATACCTATCACATTTCGACACCGGTGACAAATAAAACGTACATAGCGCGTATAGTCTACCTACTTACAATGAAGCGACATATGACCTTACTTTGCCACGGAATGATGAGAGTGTCTGAGAACAGGTCCACTGTGGAACATTTATCTACGAGCCTATTAGCCAGTCTGGGCAGTCTCACAACAATGCCTTCTCTCACAGTTGACACCCTGGCATATGGAATGCTGAACATAGTTCTAGATTGTTGTCTTGTGGCGCGACAGGGTACATTGAGTGAGAATAACTTTAATATAAATGATGAGCGGATTTTGCCGGTGAAAACGTTACGCAAAAACATTATATCGTATTGAGTTCTACGCGCAGATACAGACACTAGGCTTAAATGTTTCAGCAAGTCACAATACAAAAGCGACGACGATTGAGAGCGCACCTGAGCGTTGAGCCACATTAAAAACTTATGCTCTATCCTTTCCAATCGAATGACATGGGATGAAGCGGCGCCTCCCCAAATCACGCTACAGTACTCCAAGTTGGAGCGAACGTGTGCGCAGTACGAAGCGATGACGGATCGATCATTGAGATATCCTCTGGGGCTGGCTTTTGGGAATGATCGAATGAGTACACCGAGAGCTCTGTTTGCTTTTTCACTGAACTACATGTGGTCCGAATGTAAGTTTTGTATCAAGTATAACTCCGAGATCCCGAATGTGGTCAACGTGCTCTAGTTCAGTTCTATCGATGTGATAAGTTGTTTCTAATGGCTTTGTTCTCAAGACATTCGGAAAGATTTACATTTATATGAATTTAACTTTAACTTCTATACTTTTGACCACTCATATGGCATGTTGAGGTCATTTTGAAGGGCTTGGGCGTCGGAGTTACTTGAGATTTTCCTGTATAGTTTTGCGTCATCCGCGAACAGCAGAACCCCAGAGGACATCCCAATAGGAAGATCGTTGACGTACATCGCAAACAGTAAAGCGGAGATTATACCTCCCTCGGATGTACCCGAGGTTACCGGGCTCCACGCCGAGCACTTCCCGTTTACAACTACGCGTTGTTGCCTGCTTTCAAGATATGAAGTAAACCATAGCAATGCACAATCTGAAATGTTGTATGAATTTTTGAGTTTGTGGAGCAGGAGAGCATGATTAACGCTTTGAAAAGCTGACAAAAATCAGTGTAAATGCAATCTGTTTGAATACGTTCCTCAATGGATTCCCAGGCAGTGCTCAGCAGTGATGCTAGGTTGGTCGCACAGGAGCGGCCGGGTATAAACCATGTTGCGCCGGTGACATGACAGGATCCACGTGACGCAACAGGCTCAAATATACAACTCTCTCCACTACCTTTCCGAACAGAGGAATCAACGACACGGACCTGTAACAGCTCGGGTCCTTGACGCTACCCTTCATAAAAATCGGCACGACATTTGCACGCTTCCAAGGTTCCGGAAATATTCCTTGCCGGAGCGACATCGAACATATTTTTGTCAGTGGTACAGTGAGTACATCTCGGCATTCACGGATAATCCTCGCACTTATCCCGTCAGGACCACACGCGTTGTGTTCCGGTATGCTATTGAGTATCGCTCGGACAGTGTCGATGTCACAGTACATATTGGTCAGCTGCGGCACATCGTATACTGGGGCAGCGGGAAACTCCGCGATAAGAGTGTCGGAGAATTTGGACGAGAATGTGGCATTCAAAGCGTTATCATTTTCCCTGTCGTCCGTGATATCGACACCTCCTACCTTGAGCATTGACAGGCACTTGTTCCCACTCTTAGTATTCTTTAAGGAAGACCAGAATCGTTTCGGGTTGCTTTTAAAATCATGTGTTAGTCCGACAAGATATTCACTATATTTGGTGTTAGCCGCAGTTTTAAAAAACGCTCCTCTTATCGCAGAAGTCTGCCTCAGTTTCCTGACACTTATTTCTTTTCATTCTCCGAAATGAACGCTCCTTCTGTCTTAACAGAGTGCGTAGCTCTCTGTCGAACCAAGGCGGGTAATTCCGCTCGATCTGCACAGTAGGGATATAGTCCTTAATAGTCGCGCACATAATATCATTGGACATGTAAACGGCCTCGTCTGCATGCTTATCATACAGATCCTGCCACGGGTACAAGCGACCTTCTCGAGCGACCTTCTCATCTTACCAAAATCGGCGTCCTTATATTTAAATACAGTAGTTCTAGTAACCAACGGGACTGATGCTTTTAGTTTTCTGACAGTGCACACAACTTCCTTGTGGTCAGAGTCGAATGTTCCGTCCCGCACTGTGACATCGGTGACACTTTGGTTGGACAGAACAAGTTTTGTCGCCACGCGTATTTTAGTTTTAGTTTTAGTTTATTTTGTATATTTTTATTTTATTTTTATATTTTTTATATTTATTATAGTTTTAGTTAAGTTCGTAAATGATCAACAGACAGCAGTAACCTAATTACAGCTAAAGTCCAAAGTTTAAACATGGTTTCATGAATCGTTTCTTCTCTCTTTTATCATTTTTAGTTGACTGCCACATGTAGCGTCAACGTCCCGTTCGATTGACTCTGTCTAGTAGGACATCATATATCAGTGTCACAACTCGCTACAGCGGTCTTAGAACTAGACCAGAGGCACAGAGTCACTCAAGTCCTGATTCAAACACCGATAAAAACAATGCTTACTTGTTCTGGCTGTATTCAGAAACACAACAAAGTCAACAGATGAGCCATTCGTACATTTTAAAGTAAAAGCAGCATCGTAACAATAACAATACCAAACATGACCAATTCCAGTATCCACGGCAAATGATGTCACCATTTCACCTTTCCTCCGCACCTTATAAATTTACAACAAACGAACAAGTACTCCATGTTAACATCAACTGTGCGATATAACTCAGAGGTCAGAAGTTGTGTGTAACTACACGTCACATACAGAGGTCAGGTCAGAAGTCAGACAGTAACCGTGTATGCCTGCAGGTCATATAGACATACAGCTACAGGACAGGTCAGATGTCATACCAGAGGTTAGACCAGCGGTCAGACAGCAGTCGCGTCTCCTACCAGATAGCATACAGAGGTCAGGTCAGATGTCAAACAGCGTCCCCCTGCAGGTCACGCACAGAGTGAGGTCAGGTCAGATGTCATGTCAGAGGTCGGGTCAGTTGCCATGTCAGAGGTCTTGCCAGAATTCGGGTCAGAGGTCAAGCCAGAGGTCGAGTCAGAAGCCAAGAAAGAGGTCGGGTCAGAATTCAAGCCGGAGGTCAGGCCAGAGGTCAGGCAGAAGCCGTGTCTCCAAGCAGGGCACACACTGAGGCAAGGGCGCCGCCACACAATTTTGAAACGGGGGCAGCCAGATGTCCCCCCCCCTACCCAACTATCATAGGGTTAATGTTAAAATCATGCTAATCTGCCCCCCCCCCCCCCCCCCGGTGGCGACGCCCCTGCACAGAGTTCAGGCAGGTCAGAGGTCAGACAGCAGCCATGTCTCCCTGCAAGACACACACATACAGCGGTCAGGTCAGATGCCAGATAGTAACCGCGTCCCCCTGCATGTCATGCACATCATCATCATCATCATCATCATCATCACGTTTATTAACAGAAATATGAAATAAATACAAATTAAAGGTGAATTGGCAGAAGCGCTTACAAGCGCTTAAGTCAAAGTACCAACTCAAAGTAAACATACATCTTATCGAGTACCTCCACCGCCGCCGCTACGTCAGGCCTGCAGGCATATGGCTAAGAGAAGCCCGCCCGTCACTGCACACCTCGCCGGGCTCGTCTCGCTCGTCTGCTAAAACATATCTGCTACTATCGCAGTCAAATGTTCTTGATTTTAAAATATAGGCCTGAAGATACTTAGCCACCGCGCGACCATCGCCGCCGCCGAGATTCCGTCCATGCATGAGGGTTTGGAGTTGGATGTAGGTCGGGATATTTTTGAAATCACAGTGCAGTGTGTTTGACAAATTTTCGAACAGTGCGTTTCTTTCGAGGATGTATTTGGGGCATGCAAGTATAAAGTGTTTAACATTTTCCATTTGGTGACCGCAGGAACATGCTAGTGTGTCCGATTTTTGGAGTTGAAATAAATGAGAATTCAAATGGGACATTTTGCTTCTCATTCTGGTGTGGTGAATATTACCCATTTTTGACCAATCTGTATAGAAATGCGGAGGACTTGGTAATCCCAGCTGCTCAATGATATTATTTTTGAAAGCAGTGTGTGTGAGACCTCGTGTTGTTTCCGGTAGCTGATTGAACTGCTTGTTTGTTTGGATGAAAAAAGATCGCTGGTATGAAGTTGTGTGGGGCCGCTCGTGGCTGTGCGTGTTTGCATTCCTAAGCGCTCTATTTGTGTCCTGTACTCGTGTTCGTGGTATGATGTCTGTGATGTAACCGGGAACGTGATGTGTGGGGTGGCTCAGTTTGTGAAACAATGTTAGTCCGTGGATGCGTCGTCTGGTTGTCAGTTTGTCCCATCCTAGTTCTGTTCGTAATTTGTCAGTCGATGTCCGGAAAAGCGCTCCTGTTGTGAGTCTGGCTGGTCTGTTTTGTACCGTTTCGAGTCTAGTAGCGTCGTGTATCGTGATGTGTCCGTCGTGGATAGTGACTGCGTAGTCAAAGTGTGGTCTCACGCACGATTTTGTTTTGTCAAGAATGGGGCGTGGCAGGTACTGTGCTACAGGATAGAGTGGACCGAGCGTTTTGTTTACTTTTAGACAGATCTCGTTTACGTGGTGATGAAATCGCAGGTCTGTAGAAAACGTTCAGCCGAGATGTTTGTGATTGTTGTGCTTTGGTATTGCATTGCCTCCGAATGCAAGTGTGGGTGCTTGGTGTTCTTGTTTGTGAGAGAAAGTTTGTTGTATTGTTTTTGTGGTGTTGAAAGTGATGGCCCATTCTCGACCATATGCATGAATTTCGTCTAGGTCACGTTGAAGAAAAAATTGGGTCGCGTGTAAGTCGCTCGTCTTGTGGGATGCGTAAAGCGAAGTATCGTCAGCGAAAAATAAGATGTCATTTTGCGTCCGGGTCGAGAGTCCGTCAAGGTAAATAAGAGCAAGTAGTGGCCCCAGAACTGATCCCTGTGGACATCCGGCGTTTATAATTTGGGAGGCCGAAAACGTTCTATTAATATTAACTCGATGTTTTCTATCTTTTAGGTAAGATTTGAGCCATTCCAGTTTGCCAGAAAGTCCAAAATCATTTTTGCATTTGTACAATAAGCCCTGATGCCAAATTTTATCAATATATTTTGAAATGTCCAAGTATATGGCGGTGAAATCTCGTCCAGAGTCAAGTGATTTGTAAAGATTGTGTGTGAGGTAAATAAGCTGTTGTACTGTGTTGTGGTGCCGCCGATATCCACTCTGTTTTTTTTCAGTTATAAGGGAGTGTTCGATTAAATGTGTGCACATTTTGTTGTATACAATTTTTTTCGAATACTTTAGTCTGTAGCATGCGTGATCAGACGATCAGACGATCAGACGATGCGTGATCAGATCGCCGCAAGCGAACGGCAGCAGTTTAAGGTTGTTTATGTTTCCATTTCCCTATCCTTGAACCGAGCCACCAATCTGGCGTTTGTTATTTTCTTGATTATTGTAAAGGTTCTTGGTTAGGTTCCCGGATGTTTAAATGAGCTGGAGCGTTTGTGACGCGCAGCGTGATCATTCTGTTTTTGTGTGAGTTAGGCCAGTCACTTGGTGGCCTATTTTTGAAAGCTTGTAGAAAGCCACAGAAGTGAAATTGTCGGTGAGTTTATATTATAGTTATACATGGAATATGATTCGCCTGATTGTTCTGTGTGCTTAATAGGACCTGAGATAAAGGTCACATGTATATTTAGGGACTTGTTAGACCCTGGAAATGACTGAAATGTGTTTGTAAAAGGTGTGTTAGGACCTCGTAGTCTGATAGCTACGATTTGTTTCTTTTTTGGGACAGAAACCTGCACTTTGGATTGAGCTGCTCTCTGGAGCTGTGCACAGATCTGCACTTGGTTAGAGCTGCACTGTGGAGCTGTGCACAGGATCTGCACTTGTGTTGGAGCTGTCATCTTTGGAGCTGCATGGATGTGAGAGCAGAAATATAGCAAGCCAGAAGAGTGCTGAGTTTTGCATAACAAAAAATGGTTTTCTACACAGTTTCGACAGTATCAACTGCCGGATAGACTTGACAACTGCTTTTCAACAGTCAACTGCTCAGAGAGCTCCAACAACTCGGACAGTTTGTGTTTGAACAGTGTGTGTTGGACAACTCAGACAGTTTGAACAGTGTGTGTTGGGAGTTTAAACTGACTGTTGCAGTCCAGCAGTTGTAATTGGTCTGGCTTTTCACAGTTGAGAGCCTGAAGGATGTGCAGTGCAAGTATATTTTGGGCTTGAGTTTGGACTTGGACTTGGACTGTCAGCTTACAGTGAAAGCCTGTTATTGCACATTGTATCTGCTGTGCTGACATAGCTTCTTGGGATCAGCCAGTGATACAACTTGTGTGTTTCAGTCTTTGGTGGTACCGAATAGGCCTTTTTTGGTGCTGTCTTGGTTAGATGCATCAGTTAAGGGCATTTTTTGGGTGCATATAGTTATTTGGCTATCTGCCTGGGTGTCGCAAGTAGGCAGATTTGTTTGACATTGTGTTGTCTATAGTTGCCTTAGGTAGGCATATTTGGTTTCATTTGTTTTTGGCTGTCTGTGTGTGCCACATGGTGATAGGATATATTTGGTTGGACCATTTGGTGGCACATTTGGCAGAATTGTTTGGTATTGTTTGGTATTGTATGCAATTGTGCTATCATTAGGATACATTTAGGATAGGCAGGTTGCATTTAATTTAGGTTCATATTGTGTACTTTGCGCATCAGATTTGATTTAGATTTTGCTCGTTTTGGAGTGATTTTGCAGATTCATAGTTTTTTGGCTGTTGTTACCAGATTGGTTCCATTGGCTCCTTATAATTTCCCTGTCTGATTTTCCCCTTCCTATATTATCCTTCATTTTGCCATGAGCCTACCACTGTTAGCTGCTCTTCAAGAGTTTCGGATTGCTGAGTTGAAGGTTGAACTTGAGAGTCGCAACTTGGACACTAGGGGAGTCAAGGCAGTTCTTGTTGATCGCCTTCACGTTGCTATGGAGAAGGAAGGGGTAGAGCCAGACCGGGTGAAGCAGCTGAGGAGGAAGGGTACATCAACTGAAGTGAAGAAGAAGGAAGATGAGACCACGTCTCCAGAAGATGTTCGACCAGAAGATAGTGTTTCTCAGCAGGGATCCAAGGTGTCCCGCCGGTCAAACAGGTCAAGTGTGGCAAGTTCATTCCACAGCACTGCCAAGGAGGAGTTGATGCGTTCAGCTGCAAGAAAGGCTGGTCTTCTTGCCAAGATGGAGGCGCTCAAGGATCAAGCTGCTCAAGAGTGTAAACTTCAAAACCTGATCCAGGAGTTTGAGTTCAAGAAACAGCAAGGTGTGTTGATGGCACAGTTGGCAGAGGAAGACGCCCAACAGAAAGTTTACACTCAGTGTGGTGGAAGCATAGTTGGATCAGTGAAGAATGCTTTGGCCACCACAGCGCAACTTCATCCTCAGACGTCGCAGACATTGAATGCACAGGCTCTTGCATTTCAACCTCAGATAAGTTCCAATGAAACAAACCAAGAAGTGAAGAATCAACAAGAGCATGAGCACAAGGAAGAGAGAGGTGCTTGTGGACAGCAAGAGCACAGCAGGGATCAAGCTCAACTCCTGGAAGTCCTACTTCAAACGACAGAGAGGGCCCAGTTGCCACCTACAGAGGTCATGAAGTTTCGGGGTGATCCTGCCCAGTACTTCTCCTTCGTTCACTCATTCGAGAGTCGTATTGGAAGCAAGCATATCAGCGATCAAGACAAGCTGTTTTACCTGCAACAGTTCACCGAAGATCAACCAAAGGAGATCGTGCGAGGCTGCCTACTCATGTCGCCAGAAAGAGGCTACCAAGAGGCAATGCGCTTGCTGCACAAGAGGTACGGGAATGAAGAGAACATCAGTGCTGCGCACATTGAAAAGTTATTGTCATGGCCGAACATGAAGCCAGATAATATTGAAAGTCTGCAAAACTTCGCAGTCGCACTGATGGTCTGTGACAGCGTGATGGCCAACATGCCTGTTGGGCTAAGAGAGACCGACCACCCACGAACCCTTCGAAAGATCGTGGAGAAGTTACCCTTCCATCTGCACGACCGTTGGAGGAGGATAGCAGACTCGGCCATGGAGAAGGAGCAGCGCCGCGTCACCTTCTCAGACTTAGTAGAGTTTGTTGACAGAGAGGCGAGGGTGGCGACCAACCCCTTATATGGGCGCCAGATGATGAACACCTCCAGGGTGAACTCCAACGCCAAGGAAAGCCAACGACCAAGAACTAAGTATGGACTTGCCACATCCGTGCAAGTTCAGGCTGCCTGTGCCTACTGCAAGAGGACCCGCAGCTTGGAAGATTGTGATGAACTCAGGCAGAAGGAATCAGCTGTTCGGAGAAGCTTCATTCAAGAAAAGGGACTGTGCTTCGGCTGTCTGAAGACCGAACACATGGCGAGAGGCTGTCAACAAAGAAGTACGTGCAAGATCTGTGGCAAAAGGCACGTGACATTGTTGCACCAAGCGGGAAGCGAGAGAGCTCACTCCCAGCAGAGGCAGTCTCCTGTCCAACCTCAAGCAGATGATCACGTCACAGGGAGGCATCAGGCTGGCAAAGAACCACAGCAAGTGAAGACAGGCTGTGTTCGCCAAGGGAACACTGGTATGGCAATCGTACCTGTAGTAATCAAGATAGGGGACAAGTCTGTGACCACGCATGCCCTGCTAGACAGTGGGAGCACAGCATGCTTCTGTCAGGAATCCCTTCTACATAAGCTGGGACTCGAGGACAAGAACAGAACACAGCTGTCTCTGACAACAGTTTGTAAGGACCAGCTCAAGATCAACAGTCAGATCATCACTGGGCTGGAAGTAGCTGACCTGGATGGACATCATGTTCTGCAGCTGCCGGCAGTCTACAGTCTAGAGAAAGTGCCGGTGGATGTCGGTGACATACCAAGACAAGAGGACGTCAGCCGCTGGTCCTACCTGAGTGATGTGTACCTGCCTCGCGTGGATGCACCAGTAGAACTGATGATTGGCAACAACGTCCCACTCGCGATGGAGCCTTGGGAAGTCATCCACAGCCAAGAAGGAGGACCATTTGCAACAAGGACTAGGCTTGGATGGGTCATCAACGGTCCTGTTCGACACGACGCAAGAAGTCCTGTGAAGGCAAATCGGGTCCGTGTGGAAGACACAGGTATCACTGACATGATCAAAACGCTGTACAATGCAGAGTTCAGCGAGAAGCTCTCAGACAGCTCTAAAGGATTGTCTATGGAGGACAAGATGTGGCAGGAGAAGGTTGAAGCGAGCATCAAGTTCACAGATGGGCACTACCAGATAGGTCTTCCCTTACGAAGGAACGACACTCGGATGCCAAATAACAGAAACATGGCACTACGAAGGCTATCCAGCCTGCGGAAGAAGATGGAGAGAGACACAAAGTTCAAGGATGACTATACAGCTTTCATGAGGAACGTTTTGGAAGAAGGTTATGCTGAAGAGGTTCCCAAAGAGAGTTTGAACAGGACAGATGGCCGTGTGTGGTACATACCGCATCATGGGGTGTACCACCCTCACAAACCAGACAAGATACCGCAAGAAGATCGAGATGACCAGTCAGCAGAGAAAGGACTGGACTTGGCGAAAGGAGAGAAGGTGAAGAAAGCTCTAGGAGTCAAATGGAACATGGAGGAAGATACGTTCGGCTTCTGTGTCAACACAAGAGAAATGAAGACTGTGACAAGACGGCAGATCCTGTCGGTCATCAGTTCGGTATATGATCCGTTGGGTATCGCCGGACCGTTCATCCTGTCTGGCAAGCTGGTCCTGCAGGAACTGATTACTATGAAGATAGGGTGGGATGAAGCAATCCCGGCGAGCCAGGAGCTGAACTGGACAAGATGGTTGAAAGAGCTGCCGAAGTTGGAAGCACTTGAAGTGTCGCTGAAGCCTGAAGGATTTGGGCCAATCGTGTCATGTCAGCTGCATCACTTCAGCGATGCGAGCATGGTTGGATATGGCGCGGTTTCCTACCTCAGACTAGCAAATGACAGAGGTCAGGTGCACTGTCAGGTCATGGCAAAGTCGAGAGTTGCACCACTGAAGAAGATGACGGTACCACGTTTGGAGTTAGCAGCAGCTACGGTTGCAGTACGATTGAATGCCGTCATCACGAAGGAACTCGAGATTCCCATCGATCAGACAACATTTTGGACAGACAGCACCACAGTGCTGAGGTATCTCAACAACGACGTGGCGAGGTACCAGACTTACGTTGCCAACCGTGTGGCGGTCATCAAGGACGAGTCATCTCCATCACAGTGGAGATTCGTGAGATCGGAGGAGAATCCAGCCGACGATGCATCAAGAGGAGTGAAGGCGGACACACTTCTGGACAAGACCCGGTGGCTCAATGGTCCTGATTTCCTAAGGAAAGAAGAGTCCGAGTAGCCACGTCTGCCTGATGGTTTTGGAGATGTAGAAGAGCAAGGATGCTCATGTGATTCAGCCCAAAGTATGCTGTTCTACGAGCGCACAAGCACCGAGTGCCACAGATAGACTTCTGCACCACTATTCAGATTGGTACAGACTGAAGAAGGCTGTAGCCTGGATGCTGAGGTTTAAGAAGTACCTGCAGGCAAAGAGATTGAACTAAGGAAGGAAAAGCGAAGCACCAGTAACACGATCCCGGACTCGTTCAGTTGAAAAGTCAGCCTCTCTGCTGTCGGTGACAGAACTCGAGGACGCGGAGAAGGCCATCCTTCAGCATGTTCAGAGAATGGTATTTGCGTCGGAGCTGCGATCATTGAGGTCTCGGGATTCTGCAGAGATCGACAGAGACCAGAAAAAACGATTGGTGAAGAAGAGTCAACTGCGCCAGCTGGATCCCGTGTTTGTGGACGGGCTTCTGAGAGTAGGAGGTCGTCTGGCTTTGGCCCCGATCTCTGACAGTGCGAAACATCCAATCATACTGCCAGCACGTCACCACATTTCGGACATGATCATCCGACATGTGCATAGTCAAGTGGGTCATCAAGGACGAGAGCATACGTTATCGACGCTGAGGGAATCGTACTGGTTGATACGTGGCAGTTCTGCTGTACGAAGTGTGTTGAGGGCATGCACTAGCTGCAGAAGACGTCAAGCGAGGCCAGTGGAGCAGAAGATGGCCGACTTGCCCACGGACAGGGTAATTCCTGACCAGCCAGTGTTCAGTAGTGTGGGCCTTGACCTGTTTGGGCCTTTCTACACCAAGAGAGGTAGAGCTCAGGTGAAGCGTTATGGAGTAGTCTTCACTTGCTTGGCTACGCGTGCCCTTCACATAGAAGTAGTGGACAGTCAGTCTACAGATTCGTTTATTAACGCACTAAGGCGATTCACAGCCAGAAGAGGTCCACTAAAGCTCATTAGATGTGACAACGGAACAAACTTTGTTGGGGCCGAAAGAGAACTTAGAAGGGAGCTTGCAAACCTGAATCGGAAACAGATACATGAGTCGATGCTGAAGCGCAACATAGAGTGGCGGTTCAATCCACCGTGTGCCTCGCACTTCGGCGGGGTGTGGGAGCGGCAGATCCGCAGTATTCGGAAAGTTCTGAACGCCTTGCTCACTCAACATGTGCTAGACGACGAAGGACAATACTTACTCAAACGGGTATTTCTCCCGTGTCGGTTCATTAAACAACGTAAATATACTACTTATCATTAGCGGCATCGAGCCTAACCCAGGTCCAAGGTCCAAAACACACCACGTAAATGTGTCGCATATAAACATAAACAGCATTACTGCAAACAACAAGGTTGACGAACTTCGCCAATTTGTCGATGCAAATAAAATAGACATCCTCGCTTTGACAGAAACAAAACTCGATAGCTCGGTAGCAAACAGCTTATATTCAATCAGTGGATATCACACACCTTTCACAAGGCACAGAACAAGACACGGTGGAGGGGTGGCACTATATGTTAAAGCATCATTGCCCGTTCAAAGACTACATGACCTGGAGGGTAAAGACGAGGAATGGATTTGGGCAAAATTAAAGACGGGTGATTTCTCTTTGCTGATATGTTGTATATACCTTCCCCCAAATTTAACCGCGGACAGGCTGCAAACATTCACAGAAAACTTATCTGAATCAGTAAGCCTAGCGCAAGCTCACGCACCAACAGCTATACTGGTTCTCGGTGATTTCGATGCAGGAAATATATACCTAGACCAAGCTAAATTCTCACACAGCGGTGTAACGCCTTTCGACATCAAGCTAAATAATACCGCGAACACGTTGGGCCTACACCAGATAATGGACGAACCAACACGCATAGCACAAAATACTAGCAATCTTAGAGACCTCATATTCACCAGTAACAGGGAAGTAATTGTTCATAGTGGAACATTGTCATCTTTCGCAAACCTAGACCATTTTCCCATATTCGCAACGCTAAACCTGACAATTACGCTAGACCAGCGCGAAACATATATAGCTATATGGGACTATTCAAAAATGAACACAGAACTTTTAACCCGGCTCCCACTTGACACAGACTGGACTGACATATTAGACAATGACATCGACACAGCAACAGACGAGTTCATCTCAGTCCTACACACCGCCGCCAAAGCATCCATTCCGACAAAAAATATAAAATTAAAATCAAACCAAAAACCATGGGTAACGCCAGAACTAAAGAAAAACATTCGAAAACGTGACCGCCTGTTTAAAATCGCAAAAAATACACCGACCAATCATAACTGGTCAAGATGGAGACATCAAAGAAACACAGTTACATCTTTAAACGGACACTTAAAATCCGAGCACATGAAAAAGCAGGTAGACAAATTATTATCACAAAAACACGATCCCTATAAATATCATCAAACCCTACGCACCATGACTGGACGCACACGCAACGACGCCATTCCACCACTCGAAGCACCTAACGGAGACGTAATAACGGAAGACTTTGACAAAGCGACATTACTAAACAACCACTTTGCCGCACAGTCGACACTAAACATACCTGACACACACCAGCCCCCTCGAAACCCTAGCACAACGCCAGTACCCATTCTTCACTCAGTCACTACAGACGAACATGAGGTTCTGAAAATTCTAAATTCGCTGAATCCCAACAAATCCACTGGCCCGGATGCTTTGCCCGTTAAATTCTTAAAAATAACAGCTCTCCTTATTGCCAAGCCCCTATCAGAACTATACAACAAATCGCTCTCTCTAGGAATATTTCCGAGCAAATTCAAGGAAGCGAATGTGAGACCAATCTATAAAAATAAGGGATCACCGTCAGACTATGTGAATTATCGACCAATTAGCATTCTTTCCGTTCTCTCAAAAGTATTTGAAAAGGTTGTATACAAACAAATATACTCACACATCACCGAACACTCCCTACTCACTGACAAGCAAAGCGGGTACCGGAAACACCACAGCACAGAACAACAGCTATTATACCTCACGCACAACCTTTATAAATCACTGGATGCTGGGCGTGATTTTACTGCTGTCTATTTAGATATTTCAAAATATTTTGACAAAATTTGGCACAAAGGACTATTATACAAATGCAAACACGATTTCGGCATCTCAGGAACGGTTTTCGAGTGGTTAAAATCATACCTCAAAAATGGGAAACAACGGGTGCACATTAATGACACATTTTCGGGGACGCAAACAATTAACGCCGGATGCCCACAGGGCTCTGTGCTAGGTCCATTACTCGCACTCATCTATCTCGACGAACTTTCAAATAAGACGCAAAACGACGTATTATTTTTCGCTGACGACACAAGCCTATATGCCTCGCACACGACTGACCTTAGCACGACTCAAACCTCACTCCAACAAGACCTCGACGAAATTAGCAAATACGGTCGGGATTGGGCAATCACCTTTAACACCACCAAAACTATCCAGCAAACTTTTTCTCTCAAACGCGACCACCAGCCACCAATACTCACCTTTGGAGGAGATACAATTCCACTACACAATAGTCACAAACATTTGGGAATGACATTCTCCAAAGATGTCATTTGAGAAGATGCTTTCACGAACACATAAATGAAGTTTGTCACAAAATAAATAAAACTCTTGGCCCGCTATTCCCTATCGCCAAATACTTGCCACGGCCCATTCTCGACCAAGTGTACAAGACTTACGTCAGACCCCACTTTGACTACTGTGACACTATTTACGACGGACTCATAACTATACAGGACGCGACGAGACTAGAGACACTACAGAACAGAGCAGCCCGACTGACGTCAGGAACCCTATTCAGGACACCTACGGACAAACTACAATCTGACTTAGGATGGGACAAACTAACAACCAGGCGACGTATTCACAGATTGACCCTCTATCACAAATTGCATGATCCCACGCATCACACAGCTAACTACATTGTAGACATATTGCCGCGAACTCGTGCACAGGACACAAATCGAACACTACGAAACGCAACCACACATACACTAGGCTCGACCCATACTACCATGTACCAAAAATCATTTTTTATCACAACCGGAAAACACTGGAATCTTTTGTCTGACACCATGCGATGTCTTTCTTATGCTGCTTTCAAAAAAGAGATCACACAGCAGCTGGGACTGCCCTCTCCACCAAAGTTTTTTACTGAAGGATCTAAAAAAGGAAACATCTTACACACAAGACTGAGGGCAGAAATGTCTCACCTAAACTCGCACCTATTTAAAGTCCATAGAGCTGACTCACCCGCATGCGCCTGCGGCCATCCAGACGAAAACAATAAACATTTCATTCTGCATTGTCCATACTACACACATCAAAGAAACATACTTTTTGACAGCATCTCTCACGCACTGGAAATTCCCTTCGCACAGATCTCACCAAACATACAACTTGACACACTGCTGCGCGGTACGGACCTGGGCGCCGGCTGCGGTGGGGTGATCGCCCGGCATTTCCAAACATACCTGTTTAACTCGCATCGTTTTGACCTAGTCTAACACCCCCGCTTTGCCTGCGTGACCGGGGAGCGTGGTGGTTCCGTGGGGCGCGCGGGCGGTTAGCCGGCGCACTGTTTTGCCTGCACTGGTCGACTTCGTGGCGGTGGAACAGGATGACGTATTTGATTTGTTTATTAACAGAGCAGTGCCATGATTCAAACACTATAGTGCTTTTGCACTGTTACTGACATATTTTTGCTTTATTTTGTATGTTTTAACAGCAATAAACTGATGATGATGATGATGATGATGATGACTGCGTACGCTGTTATGCGAGGTGGAGAGTGTGCTCAACAGTCGCCCTTTGACCACTGTCTCGGCGGACTATAGAGACTGCGAGCCCCTGACGCCCAACCACCTTCTCCTGTTCAAAGGTGGTCATGTATCACCTGGTGTGTTTACTGAGGATGACATGACCAAGAGATGGCGTAAGATCCAATACTTAGCCGACAGCTTTTGGAGCAGGTGGCGAAAAGAGTACCTGCCGCTTCTTCAAAGGAAGCAGAAGTGGAACAACATTCGGCAGAACTTGAGTTCTGGAGACGTTGTACTGATGGTGGATGAAGCGTTGCCTAGAGGGCAGCGGCCACTTGCAAAGGTAGAAGAGGTCACCAAGGACCAGAAGGGACTGGTGAGACAGGTGACAGTTCGCAGGGGCACATCACTGCTGCGTCGCCCTGTGTCGAAGTTGGTGAGAATTGTGGCGGGAGATGAGTGAAGTTTGTTGGATTACGTGAAGCTCACATGTGTTGAATCGAGGAGCATTCAAGGGGGAGGATGTAATCGCCGCAAGCGAACGGCAGCAGTTTAAGGTTGTTTATGTTTCCATTTCCCTATCCTTGAACCGAGCCACCAATCTGGCGTTTGTTATTTTCTTGATTATTGTAAAGGTTCTTGGTTAGGTTCCCGGATGTTTAAATGAGCTGGAGCGTTTGTGACGCGCAGCGTGATCATTCTGTTTTTGTGTGAGTTAGGCCAGTCACTTGGTGGCCTATTTTTGAAAGCTTGTAGAAAGCCGCAGAAGTGAAATTGTCGGTGAGTTTATATTATAGTTATACATGGAATATGATTCGCCTGATTGTTCTGTGTGCTTAATAGGACCTGAGATAAAGGTCACATGTATATTTAGGGACTTGTTAGACCCTGAAAATGACTGAAATGTGTTTGTAAAAGGTGTGTTAGGACCTCGTAGTCTGATAGCTAAGATTTGTTTCTTTTTTTGGGACAGAAACCTGCACTTTGGATTGAGCTGCTCTCTGGAGCTGTGCACAGATCTGCACTTGTGTTGGAGCTGTCATCTTTGGAGCTGCATGGATGTGAGAGCAGAAATATAGCAAGCCAGAAGAGTGCTGAGTTTTGCATAACAAAAAATGGTTTTCTACACTCGTCTTGTGGGATGCGTAAAGCGAAGTATCGTCAGCGAAAAATAAGATGTCATTTTGCGTCCGGGTCGAGAGTCCGTCAAGGTAAATAAGAGCAAGTAGTGGCCCCAGAACTGATCCCTGTGGACATCCGGCGTTTATAATTTGGGAGGCCGAAAACGTTCTATTAATATTAACTTGATGTTTTCTATCTTTTAGGTAAGATTTGAGCCATTCCAGTTTGCCAGAAAGTCCAAAATCATTTTTGCATTTGCACAATAAGCCCTGATGCCAAATTTTATCAATATATTTTGAAATGTCCAAGTATATGGCGGTGAAGTCTCGTCCAGAGTCAAGTGATTTGTAAAGATTGTGTGTGAGGTAAATAAGCTGTTGTACTGTGTTGTGGTGCCGCCGATATCCACTCTGTTTTTTTTTCAGTTAGAAGGGAGTGTTCGATTAAATGTGTGTACATTTTGTTGTAGACAATTTTTTCGAATACTTTAGTCTGTAGCATGCGTGATCAGACGAGGAGCCTTTGCTTTTGAAGACTGGCCGGATGTGCGCTTCCTTGAATTTGCTGGGGTAGATTCCTAGTTCAAGGGATTTATTGGACAATTCCGACAGGGGTTTGGCGATTATGAGTGCGGTTAGCTTTAGCAATTTTACGGGTATATCGTCAGGGCCAGTGGATTTATTAGCATCAAGGGAATTCAATATACTTAATACTTCTTGGTCGTGATGCGCTCAAGAGTGGGTATCGGCGTGTTTTGGGTGGTTTGTGGTGGCTGGTGTGTGTCGGGTATGTCTAGCGTCGATTGAGAGGCAAAATAGTCGTTCAGTAGTGTCGCTTTGTTGAAATCGTCGGTGATGATGTCTCCGTCGTGTCCTACGAGTGGTGGTATGGCGTCATCGCGTGTGCGTCCTGTGATGGTGCGGAGTGTTTGGTGATATTTGTATGGATTGGGTTTCTGTACTATTAATTTGTGTACTTGTGCGCGTATGTGTTCTGCTCTCAGCCGCCGGTTCATGGATGTAACAATATTGCGATGGTGTCGCCACTGAGCCCATCTCTGATTGGTCTGTGTTTGTTTCAAGGGCGGATTCAGGATATTTTAGGAGGGGTGGCCGCAGGCCAATTTAGGGGCGCCTTCCAAAGAAAGGGCGCCGTCACTGACCGAAAGGGCGCCGTCACTGGCCGAAAGGGCGCCGTCACTGGCCGAAAGGGCGCCGTCAATGGCCGAAAGGGCGCAGTCACTGGGCGGAAGGGCGCCGTCAATGGCCGAAAGGGCGCCGTCAATGGCCGTAAGGGCGCCGTCACTGGCCGGAAGGGCGCCTCAGGTCAAAAGGACCAGGTCATGACCTGTTTGACCTGATACTCGGTAAGGTACTTTCAACAGGGCGCCCAAAAGGGCGTCCAAACGGTCCATAGGGACGCTGCGTGCTCACGGGCTGTCCATCGCTGGGCGCCACAGACAGCCCATGGGACGCCCTTCTGGCGGGGGGAGGGGGCGACCGCTGCGGCCACCCCCTGGATCCGCCCCTGGTTTGTTTAGATATTTTGAAGAGGCGTTCACGTTTCCTCATGTTTTGTCGTAGTTCAGCTGCTATCCAAGGTCTGTCACTTGTTTTATGTGTTATATGCTTGGTTGGTATGGATTCAATGGCAGCTTTGCGTAAAACGTTGATGAATTCGTCTGTCGCTGTGTCTAAATCTTTGTCTAGAAAATGTGTCCAGTCAGTGTCTATCAGCAGGCTAGTTAAGAGTGGTGCGTTCATGTTTGCGTAGTCCCATATCGTCTTGTGTGTTCTGTTAGTATTTGCATGTGTAACTGTTAAAGTGAGTTTGTCAAATATCGGAAAGTGATCTAACTGGGCAAATGATGACAGTGTGCCACTACAGCTGATAATGTCCTTGTTATTTGTGAAGATCAGGTCTCGTAGATTTGCTACGCTGTCCGTCATCCGTGTGGGTTCGTCGATAATTTGATGTAACTCGAGTGCGTCTGTAGCGTCCTTTAGTCCGTGGTCGAGTGGAGTGGTGTTATGCCGCTGTGTTGGTGAATTTGTTGGTTGAGATAAATGCTACCAGTGTTTAGGTCGCTTACTATGAGTGTGACTGTGGGTGCGTACCTCTGTGCTTGTTGGAAAGATTCGGTGAGATTTTCTATGAATTGTTGTTGTGTATCAGCAGTCGAATGTGGTGGTAGGTAAATGGTACTGATAATTAACGTGAAATTGTGTGTTTGTATTTTTGCCCAGATCCATTCTTCGTTCCCAATTTCTAAGTGTTGCAGTCTCTGAACCGGTAAAGATTTGTGGACGTAAAGAGCAACTCCCCCTCCGTGTCTGTTTCTATGTTTAGTGAGAGGTGCATGGTATCCGCTGATAGTGTACAGACAGTTGTCGACGGTGTTATCTAATTTTGTTTCAGTTAGTGCTAGTATTTTTACATCGTTCGCCTCGACAAATTCATGGAGTTCGTCCAGCTTGTTGTGAGCGGTCAGGCTATTTATGTTAATGTGCGAAATGGTAAGCTCGTTCAGAGTTCACAGAGTGAGGTCATGTCAGAGGTCGGGTCAGAGGTCGGGACAGATGTAATGGCATAGGTCAGATCAGAGGTCAGACAGCAGCCGTGTCTCCCTGCAAGCCACTCATAGTTAGCGGTCAGGTCAGAGGTCAGATGGCAAACAGCGTCCCCCCTGCATGTCACGCACAGAGTTAGGTCAGGTCAGACGTCATGTCAGAGGTCGGGCCAGATGTCAGACAGCAGCCGTGTCTCCTTCCAGGTCACAAACAGACAGAAGTCAGGTCTGAGGTCAGATGGCAAAAAGTGTCTTCTTGTATGTCACGCACAGAGTGAGGTCAGGTCAGATGTCATGCCAGAGGCCAGACTAGCGCGGCGGCCAGACAGCAGACAGTCTCCTACCAGGTCACACACAGGCAGAGGCCAGGTCAGATGTCAAACAGCGTCCCCCTGCAGGTCACGCCCAGAGTGGTGAGGTTAGGTCAGATGTCATGTCGAGAGGTCGGGTCCTATGTGATGTCAGAGGTCGGGTCAGATGTGATGTCAGAGGTCGGGTCAGAAGTCAGGTCAGAGGTCAAGTCGGAGGTCAGGTCAAAGATCAGGCCAGAGATCAGGCAGCAGCCGTGTCTCCAAGCAGGGTACACACAAGACAGATGCAAGGGCGCTGCCACAATATTTTGAGACGGGGGGGACAGGCAGATGTTCCCCCTCTCTACCTCACTCTCATTGGGCCAATGTTAAAATCCTGCTAATATGCCCCCCTCCCAGGGGGGGGGGGGGGCAACGCTCCTGCACAGAGTTCAGGCATGCCAGAGGTCAAACAGCAGCCATTTTCCCCCTTGGTAGAGGATAGGCAGAGGTCATATCCTTGGCATAGGCAGAGGTCAGATCAGAGGTCCGACGGTAGCCGTGTCTCCCTGCAAGCCACTCACAGACAGAGGTCAGGTCAGAGGTCAGATGACAAAAAGCGGCCCCTGCATGTCACGTACAGAGTGAGGTCAGGTCAGCTGTCATGTCAGAGGTCGGGTCAGATGTCATGTCAGAGGTCAGTCAGATGTCATGTCAGAGGTCGGGTTAGAAGTCAAGCCGGAGGTCGAGTCAGAGGTCAAGCCGGAGGTCGGGTCGGAGATCAGGCAGCAGTCGTGTCTCCAAGCAGGGCACACACATGCAAGGGCGTTGTCCAGGGCTGCGGAGTCGACAACATTTTAGCAACTCCGACTCCGACTCCGGCCAGAAAAAATCGACTCCGATTCCGACTCCGACTCCAACTCCGACTCCGGCCTATATCCGTTCTCCAACCGCATGCTAGAAAGCAATATCTGCAATGCCATCTATTTTTTCCGTTTGTCTTTATTCTTAACCGTATGGAGAACAATGCTGCGCCGCCCGAGCACGGGCGCGGCGTGCCGGCCGCGCGTCTAGCCCAGTCACGCTCGCCTGCAGGCGGCGGAACCCACGAAACGGGCACCGAGCGGCGAGCGCAGCCAGCCGCCGCCGGTCCAGCTCGCAGCAGCTGGGCTTCAGCCACAGCTCGTTCCAGCTCGTCTTCGCTGGAGCCGCTGCTGCTCCCGGATGTCTTACAGCTGTCTTACAGCTGTCCAGTCAGTGCGCCGCTCTCCGCCGCCTCGCCTCCGGCAACCAAGTCAGGGGTGTGGATTTCAGGGACGTGAGTGTGGATTCAAGTCAGGGGTGTGGATTTCCTTTTTTAAAAAAATGGTTGTGATCAAGAGCGGATGTAATCGTGCCATGCCCCTAAACGACTGTAATCGACCGCAAATTTGCATCTCTTCTGATTTTTGAAGAAATCTGAACAACTTTGACAAAGTCAAGTTTGTTTTAAGCATAATTAAATGCACAAGCGAGCTAGATCCTTTGTCGCCGTGCCACAGCCACTGGCATGGGCGGAACTTTGTATGTGGTTGGTGTGGAAAGCTCCACTTTCAAGATGGTGTGCCATCTTGAAAGTTGGTGTGGAAAATCTACACCAACTTTTAGATGCATTTATATTTCTTATTCATTGCTTATGACATTCTCAGCAATGGTTCAACCAAAAATTGTTGAACAACTTACAGTAAGTCATACATTGTAAGAAACATACAGGTATAGGTATTATCAATAGTTTAGATTTAATAATATTGCATTGCCTGATCTTAATGAGTAATCTACTAACAATCTACTAATCAGTTCAAACATAACCACAAGCATCCAATTCTAAAAATCACCATTACAATTTTCTTTCAAATATACCTTCAGGTTTTGCATATATCTTCTGCACAAAATATGTTAAATTAAAACTTGGCAGCTGCAATGTATGCAGACTGGACTTGGTAGGCAAGCGCACACCAAACTCACATGCCCATTCCATTCACCATCCAATCTCCAAACCATAGCAAAGATGTCAATATATTTGGGGCAGTCTAAATCCTGTCCAGAATGGGTTATGGGGCACGTGCAGATGTGTGGTAAGTAGGTTAGGTTACCCTAACTATCCTAAGTCCGAACGTTATTTTTCAGTAATTTAAGTCACATTTAACATGATCCACCCCATTGAATTAAGGAATCCCTTCCCCCAAACCTCAACACCTGCACCATACTATGCTTCCCAGCCCTGACTCAGCAAGATGATATCTCGCTGAGAATGGTCACCTTTTGCACATGATTGGTTCACAACTAACGTTGCTCTGCTAGACATTTACCAATTCCAACTCTGCTGAACCCTGACTAGACTCTCCTGATCCACATATTGATATTTGTTGGTTAAGAGTAGCATACGTATATATCTACTAGAACCACGGGCACTGTCGATACCTACAGGCTGCATATGTGCAGTGTGCGGTGTGCGGTGTGCGGTGTGCGGTGTGCGGTGTGCGGTGTGCGGTGTGCTGAGTGATGTGTGCTGTGTGCTGTGTGCGGTGTGCGGTGTGCGTCTGTGCGTCTGTACGTCTGTGCGTCTGCGTCGGTGTGCCGGTGTGCCGGTGTGTCTGTGTGTCTGTGTGTCTGTGTGTCTGTGTGTCTGTGTGTCTGTGTGTCGGTGTGTCGGTGTGTCGGTGTGTCGGTGTGTCGGTGTGTCTGTGCGTCTGTGCGTCTGTGTGTCTGTGTCGGTGTGTCTGTGTGTCTGTGTGTCTGTGTCTGTGTCTGTGCGTCTGTGTGTCTGTGTCTGTGTCTGTGTCTGTGTCTGTGTCTGTGTGAACTCTAAACTATTCCTTCCTCCATTTAGTACTAATACTTTCTCTTCATCTAATTTGAAAGCAAGAGTTATTTCCCCTCACTCGTATTGCTGTCGAGAGGTGAGCTGGCGAGCGATTAGCGCGCCCGGCTTACCTACGATATGTCGTTCGTTCGTACTCCCATTTCTGATTCCAACCAGTAGGCAATAACCGTGACCCGACTGACCCCCGCAGGAGTCAGTCGAGCCGTATTCTGCCCCCAGCTCTTGTTCTGTTCTGTCTGTTCTGTTTAGATGTGACTTAGCCTGTATGCACTTATGCAAATTACTTCATGCGTGTTTAAAAGCAGTGCTAATAAACCAAATGAAATGTGACAAAAGCTTCTTGAAACCGGAAATTTGACATCCCCAAATCCAAGATATGGGATCACTAGGATCCGGACTCAAGAGAATCTGGAATCTGGAATCTTGAGGTTTTCCCAGGGATACTGGACAATAGGCACCACTTTCTGTTCGAATTCCTGGGGTTTGGAACCGATCTGTATGTTTCTTGTTTTTTATATTATTTGTGTAATTAATATTAAACTTGGGAACCGAACATCACCCATTCCGTGCCATTCTCCGCATTTGTTTTTCATAAGCTGTAATTTCGCAATATAATTTTTTTTATTCAATATTTGGCTTACGATGCAGCACTGAGTACTGACTATGGTCACAAAAGCTGTATCCTGGATGTAATGGTAAAGCGCTGATCGGATATAAGTTGGCCTGATAGCCCTCGTACTACTGAGTAAAATAAATACATTTCCCCTCTTCCTGGCTTTTTCTAAAAAAATATAAATATATTAACATAAACATATAATAAACATGGTTAAGATAATTTTCCCTTACATAATATTAAGTATAACAATCCCATCCATCCTCTCCCCACATTATAAAATAAAGAACGTTATGTTAAGGCTTACACTTTAATTTGTCGTGTGCTGTATTTCACAGTAACCCACTGAGCCCGATAAATCATAGGCTGAACCAAGGGCTGAACAGTTCGTTGAACATTTATAAGAGTCCTGAAATAAGCCATCTAAAACTTGCATCGTTTCCAGCCATGTATCTTGGAAGATAGATTGTCGGGGAGATATCTCACTCACCCTGGCACCGAAAATTCGCGCCACTTTGGCGTTTAATATTTATCACAAACTCTGATGATTTTCGATCAGTCGCAGTAGTCACAAATAGGCCAGCTACTAAATATGATTACATTTATTGTTAGTCAATGTTTTGTTCCCATCAACATAGAACATGACAATAGTAGTATAATAATTTGATACTCCGGAAATTGTAGGACGTATTCTGGCAAGCAAGTATTCTGGCATGACGTGTGTATATATTTTGCATGCATGCACAGTGTGCACTGTGCACGTGCATTGCCGTGGAGCCTATACATCAGTGGTTCTCAGCGCCAAGGGTATGGTTACCCCCTTTTGATGACCAGAATGATTCGTTACCCCCCTTCCCCATTGCGCAGTCTGTAGTTCCAACTGCTAAGCCTCAAGCTATGCGGTGCAGCATAACTTCAGGCGTTGACTACTAGTGCCATCTAGGGACAGGAATATAAGTAGACATGTGTGCTGTAGCTCTTAGTTTAAAGCGGTGTTTCCCGGCGTATAAAACTCGTAACGTAACACAAAGCTGACCATCGTTTAGCATTAATTGACTTTGATGCTCTTCGCGATGGTGTGGTAGCAGTGAAGAAGAAGCTGATATAGATGTATGTGCAGTATGTGCCATCATCACACGAATCAACTACAATGTAATCAACTACAATGCAGTATGTGCCATCATCACACGAATCAACTACAATGTAATCAACTACAATGCAGTATGTGCCATCATCACATGAATCTGCTACAATGTCTGACTTGGCTGCTCAATAGCCATTACCTCCGTCTGAGGGCTCCATTGCCCCAGGTGTGGTAATAACACACTATTTGATAACCACTTGTTTAAATGAAGCTTGATTAGGTGTGACATACAATGAGCAGACATAAATTAATGTCTGGCTTCAGACCAGGGTTATCACCGAGCGTACGCCAGGTCTTCCGTCAACTAGGGGGAAAATCTTCCGTCAAATGGGGGGAAAATCTTCCGTCAACTAATGGGAAAATCTTCCGTCAACTAGGGGGAAAATCTACGCATGAGCGATCCGACCGTAACCATTGTTTTCATTTGCTTATTGCTTCACAACTACAAGTTTAATGTGGCAGAAATTTGCACACAAAATTGTTCATGTAAAGAAATATTGTATTAAATTTCTGAAATTCTGTATAGTTTGGTTTAGGAGCAGCACGCGCCGACACACCACTATCTTCCCTATAGTGGTGGTGGTGTGCAGCTTGCGGCCACGATCCTCCGGTCTCGCGCTCGGCCGGCACCGGCGGTACGAGGTCCGTAGCATAAAAAGCGAGCAAAATATAACGAATTTTCCCGGCACCGGGAGGGAGTATATATTATTATATTCATGTTCGGCCGCTAGACCCCTCTTTTTCACGCATACTTAGTACTTATGTGGCAGCCAATAATCACATCCGGTGTGAATCCGTCAACATAAATCTCATTATATTATTGCATTTCAGGTGAGCGGATAGCGATGCTGCTAATGTATTTGTTTAAGCGTTCGCGTTTACTATTTTAAACCACTTCCCTTGCTTCAAACCATATGGGACACAATGGAGATTCTTTTAGCAAGTAGTGCCTAGTGGATACATGGTTTTAGTGGATAGTTGTTCGACGGACTTGTCAGGCATATAACATCACGTTATCAGAAAAGACCAGTTGCAACCATGCAACTAGCAGAGCGCTTACCTTCGGCTTTAATCACCTTGGCAGGACGAGATCGAGTCTTGTTGGCTATTTGTCTCCATCTAAAATATTGTGTTTGATGACCGTGCTGACCACTGTCATCAAACACAATATTTTAGATGGAGGCAAATAGCCGACAAGAATCGACCTCGTCCTGCCAAGGAACAGTGTTGACCACTGTTATCAAGCGCTCTGCTAGTTGCATGGTTGCAACTGGTCATTTCTGATGACGTGATGTTGATGATGTTGATGGTCATTTCTGATAACGTGATGTTGATGATGTTGATGGTCATGTCTGATAACGTGATGTTGATGATGTTGATGGTCATTTCTGATAACGTGATGTTGATGATGTTGATGGTCATGTCTGATAACGTGATGTTGATGATGTTGATGGTCATTTCTGATAACGTGATGTTGATGATGTTGATGGTTATGTCTGATAACGTGATGTTGATGATGTTGATGGTCATGTCTGATAACGTGATGTTGATGATGTTGATGGTCATGTCTGATAACGATATTGATGTTGATGATGTTGATGGTCATGTCTGATAACGTGATGTTGATGATGTTGATGGTTATGTCTGATAACGTGATGTTGATGATGTTGATGGTCATGTCTGATAACGTGATGTTGATGATGTTGATGGTCATGTCTGATAACGTGATGTTGATGGTGTTGATGGTCATGTCTGATAACGTGATGTTGATGATGTTGATGGTCATGTCTGATAACGTGATGTTGATGATGTTGATGGTCATGTCTGATAACGTGATGTTGATGGTGTTGATGGTCATTTCTGATAACGTGATGTTGATGATGTTGATGGTCATGTCTGATAACGTGATGTTGATGATGTTGATGGTCATGTCTGCTAACGTGATTGATGTTGATGTTCTTAAATTCAGTAATAGCATAAACTTGGACACATACAATGTAGACAAAGTAAAGCAAACGAACAATATCCCATCGCTACAGTGAAGGAAGCTATCAAGAGTCACCGTAACAATCTGAAAAGACCTGGTCGGGCCTGGTCCATCAATGCATATGTTGTCATATCACAATGTCATACATTGCATTTGCTATGACTGAGCTCAGTTTGTGCATTTTAATGAAACAGCCAGTTCCCGGACACGGAGTGCACTGCTGAAGATGTTTCCACAAATTACATTTTCTCGCCCGAGGGCGCTGAGTGCCGCTCGACCTAATTTCCGAGCTGGAATAGGCAGCACGAATCTCAGCCTCTCTTCGCTCTTAACTCCGAAAGAATTCACAAAGCTCTTCTTTCGAGTATTTGGAGCCCAGATTGAAGGCTGCGCCAGAGTCTCGAGTGAAGGAATTCTGCCTAGTAACCAAAGAGACCGTGGTTGCCATATGCAAAGCATTCCGCCACTGTTTTCGATTCGTGTTGTATGTGTTCTGTCATTTTGCGGCGCAATCTTCCAGTGTTTCCGTTATTTTAAGGATAAGAGTTGCATGGTAGCTAGCAGGAGTCAGAGCGGCAGCCCTTATCGACCGGAGCATCTCTCTTTGGCAGAGTGAGGAGGAGTTGGGCGGGAGCGCTTACCATGTACACTACGGGAGGACAAACCTACAAATATCAGCATTACATTACAAACACCAACATTTTCATCTTTGATCATAGGTATATTGCAAAGTTTCAACGGATTCTTCCTTATCAAAATCCACCGGAGTCATTGACACCATCAGGATGAGCCACCGAAGGTGTCCAGGGCTTAGTCACATCTGTTTCAGTCCAGGATTCAGTCACCTCTTGTTCAGCCGAGAGCCGCAGTCGCCACGTGACGTTATCCGCCACCTGTCACGGGAACGGGTCACGTTCCTTTCCGATAGTGGTCGTGACGACCGACCGACCACCGTCAGGCCATTTCGGTCGAGTTTCCGCGCACCTCGGATGGGTAATTCACTTAGGAGACGAAGTGGCCGGCCGAGGTGGAGTCAGTAACGTGATCTGCACTCAACCGGCCGTGGGGTCAGCGAAGTACGTACTAGAGCGCCAGTACATGACTGGCCAGGTTATAAGGGATAATGTGAGTCGGCGGGGTTAACTGGGGTTAAAACGAGTCAGAATGGCAAAGCGATGATCACAAACTCTGTCCAAGCATCATCAAGCTGAATCAGTAGGGTTATAAGTCAGCTCTCAGCGAGTTATCTTTGGGAAGGTAACTGCATAACTATTTCAGATGAATGGAAATTTGATAAAAAAAACAATGTTGTGGGAAAGTCTCAAAGCACTTCGGTGGCAATATTTGGCTGGTAAATTTTGGCAGCGCGGACAGTTATCCCATCACCCGATCGTGTGGTAACCAGGAAAGTGATTTACGTGGTCATCAAGTGGTCATCAGGTGATTTACGAATTGCATAACTATTTCAGATGAATGGAAATTTGATCAAAACAATGTTGTGGGAAAGTCTCAAAGCACATCGGTGGCAATATTTCGCTGGTAAATATTTATATATATATATATATATATATTTATATTATGTGTTATATATATATTTCGCAGCGCGGACAGTTATTCCATCACCCGATCGTGTGGTAACCAGGAAAGTGATTTACGTGGTCATCACGTGGTCATCAGGTGAGTTACGAAACGCCAATATTCGACAAAAGTTGACAGCTCCACCTATCGGACTATCAAAAGAGGCTACTCTCGTCATCGGCTATCGCTGCCGCTGGTGCCTGTTATTGGTTCCGACCTAATCTCGGCGGCAGCAGTAATATGTGTGCATAGGTTGATGACAAATAAAACAAAATAATGGATAAATGGTAATAATCAGAGTCAAGAGTTCATTGGATTACTCATTTGAATATATGGTCCAATCCAAGCCATCGGATGTGGATTGAACTGGAACAGGAAGTTTGGCTAAGAGGTGTGAATATGTATTGGATCGGATGTCTCACATCAACAATTTAATGCCATTCAATTCTACTAATGGACTCCAACTGCCTGTCACCAACTGCAGTTGTCGTTACAGATATCAGTTTAACCTAATATTTCTCCACGGTTGCCCGACACTCTAATCCCATGGAGTTAAATGTTCACACCTTCATTCAGGGTTAGTAGAAGACAACAATAATACAATCAAGAAGTTGTATTGGTTATATTGCTTGGTGCAGTCATCGTAATTGAGTATATCAATCGCTGTGGAAGTGTCATATTAATGGTTGTATTTAGGAATATTGGGTCAAGAGTTCATTGACACAAGCAACATATTTAACCATTTATCACGTTTTATGCCTATTGTCAATCATTTTACCAGACTTGTAACCGGATTAGAGTTGAGTCATTAATTGACTCATGAGTCGGACATTTTTGGATGAGTCATGAGTTGAGTCGATTCAATTAAAAAACAGCACTTGAGTCGAGAGTCGAGTAAGCAATATCTTCATTTTTGACTGACTTATGGCTCCCTAAGTATGAGTAGCTCATGACGTCATATTTTGAAATTGCATTTTTTTTTGCTTTTATGGACGAGATACAGACAAATAAATGCCAGCACTGTATTTTTGAGACAACATTGGTCTAGAAACATGCCCTTTTTATTTATATTCATCAATTTCAAATTTTGTCCACATGTGACCTGAACTTGACCTAAGCTTGACATTAACTTCACTTAAATGAGGTCAGATGGTAAAATGACCATCACTATCGAATTATACGTGTAAAATATCCCATAAAACATGTGTTGCATGATTTTCGAAAACTTCTGCGCATAGTGTCCTTTTGTAACCTGACCTTGTTGACCTTGGCCTTCGCCAACAATCTCATTTTAGCTCATGCGGGACGTGCATTATACATTTGAGAGCACTTTGGGTGATCATGGTTGCAATCAAAGGCTTGGGATGGAAAGTATGGTCCATAAACTCAAATGCCTCCATTTTGACCTTTGACCCGACCTTGACCTGATATGTGACTTCAATTCGAAAATTTCGAGTATGCCCTATTAAGAGATGCGCCCTATTAACCCGCGAGTTACTGGGGGGGTATTTTTTTGCCCCCCTCCCGTTATTTTGCAATAACTCTTAAACGAACACCCGTATCGTCACCAAACTTGCAGTAACTTCTCCCACATCAATTCTACACATGTTGGCAAAATGAAAAATATGAGGCTATGATAGGTCAACCGGGAATGACGTGAGAGTGACGTCATGTTCTTCGGTTTTTGTTGCAAAATAATGGTTTGCGGAAAACGCTGCCAAAGGTACGATATTTGAGATAAACAATTGTATTAAATCAAATTACTGACAATAGACCGGGCTATCAAACTGCTATCTCGAATTTGTGAGTTTTTTTTTTAAATTCAAAATTTTGAGAAATCCAAAGACATTTTTTTTGTTTTTACAAACTTTTCAAGAAAAAATCAGAATTATCCGAAAACCGGAATATATGTGATCGAGACGTATGCGGTGAATATGTGTACCAAATTTAAAGTCGATATCTTTAAAATTGACTGAGTTATGACCTTTAAATTACAAAAATCGACCACTTCTCACAGCATTACTATGACAAAAAACGCATTTCCATTTTTGCTTTTTACTTCTATTTATATGGAACGAACAATGTTCTAAGGTCATTTTTCGCGTTCTAGACGAAAAACAAACCCATAAATATGTGTTACAACGCCTAATGACCGTAATCTGCAGTTTGACCTCGTGACCTCGGATGACCTTGACCTGACCCAAGGTCATAAACAGCTTATAAAGGTACTTAGAAGTGTCAGACACACGAATCATACCGATTTATCAACAGTTTATGCGTTTAATATCGCAATTTTGCGCGGCAATTCCATCCATAGAGACCTTTTGACACGGTCAAACATTTTGTACTTGACCTGACCTGTCACGCCATCGGTGAACCCGAGGTCAACAATATTATGTTTCCCTCGATAAATTTCCCAGGGCTATCGAATGCCGTTTGAATTTTTACATTCGGTCCAGTAGTTCTGGAGATCAGAGGGGGGGCAAAAAATAGCCCCCCCCCCCCCCAGTAAGTCGCGTTATGAAATATACCCCAGTAACTCGCGGGTTAAGAGCTTTCGAATGCCGTGTTTCATTCTCGCTGCGATCATTGGTTCCGGAGATAACGAGGGGGCGATATTTGCCCCCCCCCCCGGTCAATGACGTGCTGCTGAGACCCCGGTCAAGCGCGGTTTAACTCTTAAATTTAAAGGAAACAGTCCACCTTTACAAAATCTCAGAAATGATTGAGAGAAGCTATACATGAATTCTCATGTTACTAGTAAGCCATACAACTATATATGAACGCGGAAAAAGCAAATTATAAAGTCAGTTATTTGGTTCCAGTTCAGATGTTTTCCTCTGAATGGAGTGAATTAATGCGAAATCTGGATATCTGCACGTGCGTGACGTATAATTTCCCTAAGCATATTGCTGTGAAAAGTATTTATAGACGATTTTAGCGATATATCTATCAAAGCTCATTCGTGCAATGAAGGGAATAAGGTACTGAAACAGCATGTTCTTGTCCAGCGCTATATATTTCAATGTTTATCATACTTATTCCCCAAGCCATACGTCATAATCATACGTTAAATCAGCCAATCAGCGATGGGAGTCCACGACGGATACTCGTCCCGGCTTTTAGGACTACGCTAAGCCAATTTTAATTAATTAAGGCCCGCCCCACTCGGGTGCGTTTTTCATGCGTTGCGTTGGGTTGCGTTGCGTTGCGTTGCGTCCCGTCACGTCCCGTCACGTCTCGATGCGTCTCAATGCTTCTCAATGCGTCGCGATACGTCAATGCGTCAAAACGCAAGCAAACGCACATCGAAGCGCGGTAAATCACCATGACAACGAAGTAAACAAAACATTGGTACACATTGCCATAGTTCGGCAGCCACATAGTTTTACATAGCTTGACAGTTCTTCAAAGTACCTAATTAGCTTAGCAGAACGTCTCCGTCCAAATCAGCATTGTATACACGGCTGAAGGTGCTTCTACTTTTTAAAAAAAACAGCAGGGGAAGCGCAAATGTTGGGTGCGCCCGGTCAACCAGCGCCGTGCTACGGAGAGCAAGTTTTTTCGGCTCGTCCAAGAAATGAAATATAAGGACCAAGATGGATTGTTTACGTACATGCGTAATGCTTATGGACCCGGCTACCTTTGACGAGCTGGTAGAAGCTCTGAGGCTGCAGTTGTACAGTGTACACATTACAGTGACTATTTGTAGAAATCCTTGCGCAGAAGATGAACTGTCCAGTTTTTCTGCATCCATGTTTTACATTGACATGATTTGCTATTCAAACTATCAATTTCAGGTTGTTGTACTAACGAAATCATGCACACTTTACTTACCGGTTGCTGGTTAGTTGTAAAGAAGTTAAAGAAGTTGAGTTGACAAGATTAAAACCTTCCGATTGCACAAGCTTGCACTCATCCAATGCCATAAAGGAGCACTGCCATAAAGGCGCCCCAGTACTGCCATAAAGGCGCCCCAGCACTGCCATAAAGGCGCCCTCATCGGCGCCCCAGCACTAGATTGTCCCGTTTTACGTTTTTTTCTTGCTTTCTTTTGTCTTTACCTGAGTATTATTGCGTGTCTGTCTTTTTGTACAATATATATGCCATAAATATCACTCACTCCACCACCATATAGTATATAGGGCACCGAGCGATTTAAGCCAAGCAAAGGTAAACACAAGCATGGCCGACGCAACAGCTGATTGCCCGAAATCCATTGTTGGACGCGCGTCGAAGTGCGAAAAGTAGGATGGGTTTCTACTTTTCGCATCGGAACGCAAGCTGACGTGCGTGCGACCTCACATTTAAGCAAAATAGCTACAAGCTGCAGTGCTGTGAGGTGAAATTAGTCTTTATCTGCCTCTAAAACAAAAAAAGATATCTGTACAACCCAATATTTCGCGAATAATAGCTTTGCCAAGCTGGAAACAAGCTGATTTCTTGCCATCTGGATCGTGACGCACCGCAACGCGTCGAGACGCATCGAGACGCGCGTTCACGCGCGTCTGACGCGTTCTGACGCGCGTCAGCCGTACGTCAGAGCGCGTCTGCCGCGTTCTGACGCGCGTCAGCCGTACGTCAGAGCGCGTCTGCCGCGTTCTGACGCGCGTCAGCCGTACGTCAGAGCGCGTCTGACGCATTCTGACGCGCGTCAGCCGTACGTCAGAGCGCGTCTGCCGCGTTCTGACGCGCGTCAGCCGTACGTCAGAGCGCGTCTGCCGCGTTCTGACGCGCGTCAGCCGTACGTCAGAGCGCGTCTGCCGCGTTCTGACGCGCGTCAGCCGTACGTCAGAGCGCGTCTGCCGCGTTCTGACGCGCGTCAGCCGTACTGCAGAGCGCGTCTGCCGCGTTCTGACGCGCGTCAGCCGTACGTCAGAGCGCGTCTGCCGCGTTCTGACGCGCGTCAGCCGTACGTCAGAGCGCGTCTGCCGCGTTCTGACGCGCGTCAGCCGTACGTCAGAGCGCGTCTGCCGCGTTCTGACGCGCGTCAGACGCATCGTGACGGATCGGAACGCAACGCAACGCATGAAAAACGCACCCGTGTGGGGCGGGCCTTAGGGTTTTCTATGAAAATGTGAAAGCTTCTCATGTTTATTTTCGAGCATGGACTACAACTTGGGCCCAGGCTGGTTATTGATTAAACTTTTTTTGGGAACGATTCAATCATGATTCATTTTGGAATCTGAATGATTCAATCACCGTTCGATTCACGGATACAATTTTGAGAATTGATTCTTTCCGATTCAAAGAATCAAAACAAATATTTTAATCAATTCACGTTTGATTCAACATTTACATATATGTGGTGAATTTATGTAAAATCAATACAAATCGAAACATACATATATATGATCATTAAAACATTGTTACAGCAATACTATTTCAGTATAAATGAATGTAGCCACCTGCATGTATTTGCACAATTTACCAGTGTACTTGAATCGTTAAGAATCGTTACGAATTGTTATAAAAACAATCCGAGATAAACGAATTGTAGATACTTATGACCTTATGCAATCATGTAAGTGTGAAACTGATCGGCCAAAAACTGTGGCTGTGGTACGACCACAAACTCTTTGGAGGTGGGGTCACTTGACCTGGCCTGGTGACCTGACTTGATATGACCAGAGGTTTAAAATGTCACACAATGTGGTCAATTGATACCCAAACACCTGTGCCGAAAAAGGCGGCGCTGCGCGCCGACGTTTTGTCGATATCCTCGAAAAACCTTAGGGAGGCGTCTAAACGCCTCCCCCCACACCCCGGCACGGCGCGAGTTAATACGCTCGGTCAGACCCGAGGGATCCCGGCCAGGTTGTGCAGTAAGAGTGACACGGTCTAGATTTGCCATTGCCAGATCACATCGCACCTTTCTGCATCATATCCAACATACAAGCATGGTTAAAAGCCGCCGAAAACTATTCCAGACTATCGTCCATTATATAGAGCGTGGACGGCGGCGACTGAGTTACCATCCCAATGACGTCATCCACTGTCCGCGGGGGACGGTACAGACAAACTCTGATGGCTTTACCTGGTTATAGGGCCTTGGCGCTGAGGACCCCCTCCCCAGTCAACGACTTTTCGCCATTGATGATCCGACGCCACCTCCCCCTCCCGGTCAACGACTCTTCGCGCTAACGACTCGACTCCGATTCCAGGGTAAGAAGTCAAAAGATAAAAAGTAAACGGACGGAAAGTCAAGGAACGAAAAGTCAAGGGGTAAAAAGTCGACATCGCTAAAAGTCGAAAGATAAAAAGTCGAAAAGGTAAAAATTCAACATGGCAAAAAGTCAACACGTTAAAAGTGGAATAGTAAAAAGTCGTATAGATAAAAGTCGAAAGATAAAAAGTCGAAAAGGTAAAAAGTCAACATGGCAAAAAGTTAACGCGCTAAAAGTCGAATAGTAAAACGTCGTATGGATAAAAGTCGAAAGATAAAAAGTCGAAAAGGTAAAAAGTCAACATGGCAAAAAGTCAACACGCTAAAAGTCGAATAGTAAAAAGTCTTATAGATAAAAGTCGAAAGATAAAAAGCCGAAAGATAAAAAGTCGAAAGATAAAAAGTCGAAAAGGTAAAAAGTCAACATGGCAAAAAGTCAACACGCCAAGAGTCAAATCGTAAAAAGTCGCATAGCTAAAAGTCAATCGGAAAAAGTCGACGTGGCAAAAAGTCAACTCGCAAAAAGTCAATGATAGGGTCAGTTGAATATCATTTGGATATTGTGAATAATTTGATGCATCTAATCCAGAGTAATTATTTGTTTGCTTGTGTTTGGGAGGGCTTGTTTTGCCATGGTCGGCAAAATACCTTCTGATGCCATAGTTGTTCATGATACATGTTTTCATTGATACATGACTCAGGGACTGCATCAATACACATCTTGACTGAAGTTTGTCTCACGCAAAAGTGGAATCGAAGCCATGGTTAATTAAGGGTATGCCAATTGCCATATTTTATTTTATGCATAACTATTGAACAGGAGATAATACAAGTCAATTTAAATTTTCAGGCCCTCGGTAACGTTATCGTTTATCACGAGAACTTACATACTTTGATCGTATACGATCAAAGTATGTCAATATGTCAATGTATTGCCTAAGGAAGGAAGCTTTGAAGAGTTCAACCAACAAAGAAACGTTGACAACTTGCTTGGGGGATAGGTACTGTTGGATGCGGCACTGCTGAGTCTGATCTTCAGTTATAATTGGAACCATATATAACATATCTACATAAATACATAAGACATGAAGTACTTATTTTTGTTATCAATGTTTGAACACGTTAATAAATGGGTCACACCACAATCAACTAACCAAAGCATAAGTCGACTAATCTCAATTATTTTCAAATATAGGTAGGTAATAGGTGTGTATGTGCATACGTTGTGGAGGTATAAAACGTGACTTCCGCATTAATAGTTGGATAGTCCAAAGAAAATAATTGAATGAACGGGAAGTCAAGAGACGAAAATGCAATGGGCCAAATTAACTGATTATCGTCGTTGACTTTTTGCCATTTCGACTTTTTACCTTTTTACTCTTCATCTTTCGACTTTTATCGATGTTGACTTTTTGCTATTTGACTTTTTACGTTTTTTTTTTGCATCTCGACTTTTTACGTTTTTTACTTTTCATCTTTAGACTTTTAGCGACATTGACTTTTTACCATTTCTACTTTTCATCTTTTGACTTTTAGCGACGTTGACTTTTTACCATTTCTACTTTTTATCCTCCGACTTTTTGCCATTTCGACCTTTCGTCTTTTGACTTTTAGCGACGTCGACTTTTTACCCCTTGACTTTCCGTCAGTTTACTTTTTATCTTTTGACTTTTTACCCTTTTGCCTTTTCGTCTGTTGACTTTTTACCCTGTTGACTTTTTGTCACTTGACTTTTATCCGTTTGACTTTTGGTCCGTCGACTTTTTTCCATGTCGACTTTTTGACTGTTGACTTTTTACCCTGTTGACTTTTCGTCAATTGACTTTTTATCCGTTTGACTTTTTCACCGTTTACTTTTTTCCACGTCGACTTTTTACCCGCCGACTTTTAGGACTTTTGACTTTTTACTATTGACTAAACGTCCCTTTACCCGTTTCCGTTTCCGTTTACTTTTTGCCATTCGACTTTTCGTCCGGCACCCCTCGACGCCACCCCCCCCCCCCCCCCCCCCCAGTCAACATCTTCTCGCTGATGAAACGGAGCGAAATTTGCAATTTTAGCCCTCCAAACTCGAACCCTGGATCCGCCAGTGCCTGAGTCTTTGGCCTCTCCCAAATCGAGTGGCTGGATCCGCCAGTGCAGGGAGGGAGGGGGGGGGGGGCATAAGTTTAATCCCCATAATACCCATAAGTTTAATCATTATCACGTCCTTGTTTCATTCTTTCTATCCAGCACCATTTCGGTCAAGCAAGTCTACAATAGAGCCATCGGTCCAATTCATCTTCTTTCCTGTAGATCCTTGCCGTCCTTCCGGTTACAATGGCGGAGGCGGAGAGGGTGTTCAGTAAGGTGGAGAAGACTCTCTCCGAGCGATAATGACCGAGCTCCGGATGGAGGCGCTGATCATGTGCGAAACCCACCGAGACCTAATCCCATCCGTCAGCGAAGTCGTTGACTTCTTTGCGCGATCGGGAAGTCGCCGGCTATATTTCAGGCTGCCGCTGTAAGCAGGTAGCATTTCGCCCCCCCCCCCCACCTCCAGGGTGCGTGTTAATAATTGATTAGAGTGAAAGTAATTCAGATTGTTTAAGGGTTAGCTGTACAATTACTACAATTGTAAATCGAGGAATCATTATGCCTATTTGCGTGAAACTAAGATCAAGCGAAGGTTGGTCCCACTTGGACCCGGTTATGATTTGATTGGACCCGGTCTAGGCCCAAACGGGTCCAGAGCGGGGAAATTGATCGGGTCCTCGGGTCCATCTTTTGCCACCTGTACTCGTTACCCCCTCATCACTGCGCCGACCGCAGTTTTCGGCTTCAAGCTTTGCGGTACAGCATAACTTCAGGCGCTTACTACTAGTGCCATCTAGGGACTGGAATACAAGTAGACATGCGTGATGTTGCTCTTGATCTTCCCCGGAGTATATCAACACGTAAACTCACACAAAGCTGAGCATAATTTGGCATTAATTGTCTGTGATGTTCTTTTCGATAATGTGGTGCCACGGTGGAGGAGAAACTGTGAGAAACTGTGATGGATACTTGTATGTACATTATGCGCCATCATCAGACGACTCAGCAATAATTTCTCCCTTAGCTGTTCAATGGCCATTATCTCCGTCGGAAGGGTCCATTGCCGCAAGTGGTGTAATTGCCCCTATTTGAGAATCATTGATTTATTGGCCTATTTTGACAATTTCGTGTAATTTCAGGAGTATTGGCGACTTTGCACATTGACATTCAGCAATGTTTGAAGCATTCACGAATTGGCGCAGAACCTGCCAAGCTGATGAATGCATGCTCATTGTACATAATGTTTTTTTTTTGTTGTTGTTGTTGTTGCAAAGATGAGCAGCTGTTGGAGGCTACCGTGGATCGTGTTTCAGAACTGGAGCAATGACTCCAAGTTGGCTTGGGTAATAACGTCTTAGTTAAAAGGCAATAGCGTCAACATATGGCGTTGGCAGATCTGGGATCAAATCGCATAAAGCAATAGCAATATCATATATATGTCACTGCGCTGGTGCCCCTGATAGGCCGGTGGTGCTCCTGGGCCCCATGGTGGGTGGGGGGGGGGGGTCATGACCCCCGTGACCCCCCTGGATCCGCCACCGCGCAGGGGGTGGGAGACATGGGGCCATGTCCCCACCTTTGGCCTTAAATGGGAGGGGGGGGACCATGTCTTTAGACCCCACCTTTTTCTCCAGACTTAGTTCCTCGCTTTGACCCTGCATCCTGGCCAATAGCACAAATTAGTTCTCCAGCTCGCTCAACACCACAAATTTTGGCGTCGCTTCGCGGCGCAATAATAGTTGTGTGGGAGTTCATTTTGCGTAAATACCATTCGTAGGTAATTCAGTTTAAGGGTCAGCATTCCTACCTACAAGGAATCCTGATAACTCTGTCTCAATAATATTTCCCCAACCTGCAATATCCGCCAGCGTTGTTATATGGCCTTAAACGCACCACATCCACTAAAGTCGCATGCGTCGCAAGCGCCGTCACAAATCACTAGGGTCGTGACGTCACAAACAAAATCAATATTTTTTAATACGAGAAGTTAAGAGGTAGTTTTAGGACCGAAGGTGGTCTGGGATGTGTGTGATAAATATATCGAAACATTGAGACAAATACGCTGACTTTGTATGCGTAAAACCCCACTACCTGTCCCATCCCAATTGTATCAGATATTAACTAAAGAAATTTTGACATGCGTTCGCAGAGCATTAGTAGATGAGAAGCCAGATCAACAACCCCGAAAATCAGAGAGCAAACAATCATCGAGCTGTGTATTGCAAGAGACTATTTTTCCGCTAGATGTCACTGGCGTCGGTATCCTTCACTCGTGGCGGCGCTACTATCGCTCACCGCCGCCGCCGCCGCCGCCGCCGCCGCCGCCACCGCCGCCACCGTCGTCGCCGGCGGTCGGCCAGTAACACGGCGTGTCGATCGTCGGTGTGCCGCGTCGGGGCCGACGGGTCGACAGTCGGCGTGCGGAGCTCGGGGCGTGACGTGTGCGACGCGGTCGCTCACCGGACGGAGTCTCCAGCGGCAGAGGGATGCCCGAACCCGACTAGGAGAGGAGAGGCATCACAAGGTAAACCCAGCGCGGCGGTTATGCCGGCTCGAGATCGGGTTTGGCGGGCTAGCTGGCGGATTTGGCGGACTTTGTGGTTACAGAATGGATCCATTACATTTACATCCATTGACATTACATCCATTGACTGTTCCATGATTGAAAAGGGATTTGGAACCGTGGACATAGAAGTGAAATTAAAAATGCGAACTACGTGTGTTTAAGTAATTGTGGCATGTGTTTAAGTAATTGTGGTATGGTATTCCGATGACCGGATTCGTACTCAGCTCCAAAATTTTAGTTCCATCGATAAGATTTTTGACATCTGAGGCTGCGTTACATTGCAAGAGGAAGGATGTAATGGTTGTTGCAGAATATGATGGACTTGATGCATATGATTCAATCTGTTAATATTTCCAATCTTTTCAAGACGGGTTCTGTGGAGGTCATGACAAAACGTCACGACAAAAGGGTTCTACATCTGGACTTTCGTCGGGACCTTCACGCAATTTTATGAACTGTATCGTATGTAACTGAAATTAGACACATCACGATCGTCAAGATATTCATGTTGCCACCTATTCTGCCTGGAAATTAAAACAATAGGTGCTTCTCTGAGCTGTATGCTAAGATTACTTTCCGTTATGCATTAATCTGATGGTCGATTATTTTATGGCTGCCTGGTAATATGATAGAATTGCCGTCATTTAGAGCAACTTCAGCCATTAAGGTAACTT
>JAXIVJ010000617.1:50000-197500 GCA_036785665.1 Chirona hameri
GGCGGGCAGCGCTGAGCAGCCACCGACGCGGAATTCCCACCCGGATCATGACGTCACGCTCGCCCGGGGCAGGCCGCTGCGGCCCCAGGTCACTGGGGTCAGCCAGCTACTGCCCGGCGGCGATCGGACCTTCCCAGACAGTGACCCGCGCGGAGCGTGCTGCGGGGACCGGCCTCCGGAGCGGAATTCCCGGCGTGCTGATCGTGACGTCACGGCCGCCCCGGCCCCAGGTCGCCGCAGTCAGGGGGTCGGGTGCCGCTGCCCGTGCACCGGAGACACCACCTGACCGGGTGGATGCCACCGCGCCCCGTGCGAAGAGAGACCGTCCGACCCACCGCGGGAGACGCTCCTACGAGCGCAAGCGAGGTCCCAGACGTCGCCGGGGGATGTGGACCGGTGCTGCCGGTCCCCGAGAGCTCAAGCTGTGCGCCTTAAATGTTCAATCGCTAAAGCCGAAAACTGTTGAACTCCGTAATGAAATCGATCGCTTTGCTTACGATTTTGTTGTATTGTCCGAAACCTGGCTTAAACCCTGTACACCAAATCGGTTATTTGCATTCCCGGGCTATGCTATTAAGCGCTGTGATCGACCTTGGCCTCCACGAGGCTACGGAGGTGTGGCTGTCTTGTATCGCGAGAAGTTCGAGCATAAGCCAATCAAGATCCCTGAGCGAGATAGCACCCTGTCAAAACTCGAATCACTTTGGAGTCTTTTCAAATGGGACAAAAATCGTGTCATCATAGCATCGCTGTACCGACCGCCGCGCCACACTGTAGCCGCCCTTCAGGCCGACTTTGATTCCTTAGAGTCACAATACCAGCACGTAGTAATGCAATACCCCGACTGCCCTATTGTTCTTGTCGGCGATCTAAACTGTGACCTGCTTGCGGTTACCGCTCCGTCTAAGCAGTGTTTGCAGGAGTTTGTTTCCAAGTACTCGTTGAACCAATCGATCACCTCCGCGACTTTCACTTCAGGCTCTCTACTTGATGTGCTGATATCCAACCGTGTTTTAGGATCTGCAGGTACCCGTTTCTGTCATTTTAGCCCTCATCGTTTTGTCCGTGCTGTTCTGAATGTGCCTCGCCCGCGTTTTAAGCCAAGTGTCATTACGTGTAGGTCCTTCAGACGGTTTGATCTCGTAGGTTTTGAAGATGCGCTTATGGCAACCGACTGGTCTCCTGTATTTTCTGCCGCAAATGTCGCTGATGCCTGGTCCGCCTTTCTCGAGGGAATGACCCCTATTGTCTCATGCTATGCACCAGTGAAGTCCTTTACTGTACGTAACCCGACCGCCCCTCCGATGTCCGACAGTACCCGTATTTTGATTATGCAGCGAGCCATAGCTCTGAGAGTGTATGGTCATGGCTCAGATCAGTACCGCTCAGCAAATCGCCTTGCTAGAGCTGCGTTCAGGGCTGACAAGCGCCGGTACGTGGGCGACCGCATTCTCGAGCAGGGGAGAGCTAGTTGCTGGAAATCCGCCCGAGACTTATTGGGTAGCAAGAGGTCGAATGCCCAGGTGTTACCATCTACCTCGCATGACGACATGAACGCATTTTTTGTTAATGTCGGTCCGACCGTGGCGGCCGAGCTGGAGGCGCAAGGTCCACCTCCCTCTCTCCCCACTCGTTTGCCGAGAGTGGGAGCTTGTTACTTTTCACTGCATCCAATCAGTATGAGTGCCCTACACCGCATCGTCTTTAGTATGCGGAACTCCCCGGCTCGTGGTGCTGACGGCCTCTGCATCCGTATCCTGAAGCTCGCCTTCAATTCCATCGGCCACGTCCTTCTCTTCCTCATCAACTCCTGCATCACGACCAACGACGTGCCTACCTCCTGGAAACACTCCCTTGTGTATCCAATCCATAAATCCGGCAATCCTTCTGATCCTTCCAACTTCCGCCCAATTTCAATACTTCCGGTCATAGCCAAAATAGTGGAGCGGGCGGTGCAACGCCAGCTCTACTATTACCTTTCATCCAACCATCTCCTTGCTCCTACCCAGCACGGTTTCCGCCCACGGCACTCTACGGAGACGGCGCTCACTTGTATCACTGACCACATGCTCTCGGCTGTCGACTCTGGTAAAATTGCTTTGCTCTGTTTGATTGACTTAAGCAAATGTTTTGACGTCATTCACCATGGAAAACTGTTAGTCAAACTTCAGGCTCTCGGCATAGACACTTTGTGGTTCCAAAATTACTTGCACGGTCACACTCAGAGTGTTAGCTTCCCTGGCTCCGATGGCAAGATTGTAACGTCCACTCCGCGTGATATAAATCAAGGGGTCTTTCAGGGCTCATCGCTCGGACCCATTCTCTTCAGCGCGTTTGCAAATGACTTGAGTCTTCATGCGGATGATGCGATTGTGGTGCAATATGCCGATGATACTCAAGTCATGATTTCGGAACCAAAATCTTGTATGCCAGCGCTTATCGCCCGCATGGAGTCGGCTCTCGCTTCTCTTGGGGACTACTTTCATTGCAATGGGCTTAAAGTTAACGTAAGGAAGTTCGAACTCCTTACCATCGGATCACGACAAAATTTGCGCTCACTTCCTCAGTTTACTATCAAGTTCCGTGACACTTACCTGGTACCTCACTCAGAGGCACACAACTTGGGTGTCATTTTTGATCAGCACCTCACCTGGGACGCTCATGTGTCAGCCCTCTGCCGTAAGTGCTGCGGTATCCTTGTCAGTCTATCCCATATCCGTCACTACCTCCCGTCACAAATACTTCCCGAAATCGTCACCGCCTTAGTGTTCTCTCACATTCGTTACTGTTTGGTCGTGTACGGAAACGGCTCTGCCAAAAACCTGCATCGCATTCAAAAACTCATCAACTTGGCAGCGCGAGTCGTTTCCGGAAAACGCAAGTTTGACCACATTTCGGAGGTGCGGGAAGCACTGGGGTGGCTCGATGCTCCCGACCTCCTTTATCAAACCCTCTGTCTTCTCCACAAAGTCCGCAGCACCGCTGAGCCGGAGAGTCTCGCCGGTCTATTTTCTCACAACTGTGAGAGACCGGCGCACTCTCGAACGACCCGACAGGACCACCACCTATCTCTTCCTCGGGTCAGGACAGAGGCCGGAAAGAGGCGCTTTGCCTACCGCGCTGCGCGCAATATGAACGGTCTGCCACGCGACTTCGAGTGCATGTCTGCTGGCAAGTTCATGAGAGAGCTGAAGCGTAGCCTGGAGCCAGGGCGCCATACCTGA
This sequence comes from Chirona hameri, assembly GCA_036785665.1. Classification (NCBI taxonomy): domain Eukaryota; kingdom Metazoa; phylum Arthropoda; class Thecostraca; order Balanomorpha; family Balanidae; genus Chirona; species Chirona hameri. The sequence goes on from JAXIVJ010000617.1 coordinate 53,225, forward strand.
CGTGACATGCGAGGTGCACTGAGTTTTATGCGTGTGTGGAAGTGTGAAAGTGCATGCTGATGTGTTTTGTATTGTACCCTGTGTAACCTGCCAACATGACAAACAACTGTAAAAACCTCATTCGTGTGGATAGTTCATGCTTTAATACATACATACACATGAAGGGGACTATAGCGGAGTTGGCCTGCAGAAAAACCCGCTCCAGCGCGAAACTTAGTGCGAATGTGTCTCGCCAAGGTGAAGCGGGTCTATTGTGGTGGGTAAATATCGCTGTTGTTTCGAACGTTTTAGTGATTTTTTGTTATCATACTCTAGCGAGAAGTTGATGTGGGACGGGCGCCTCTTTACCAAGAGTAAATGTCAATCATATTGACATGCATTGGCATATATTCAGATTTTTCCGAATGTGTAAATTCACACGAAAGGCAAAGAACATGCGGGTTTTAGTTTTCCAGGCACTTTTTATCTCGAATCGATACATGCACGTTGCAATGGTTTCTCTCAAATACTGAGGCGAAGTGTCGGAAGTGCCACCTTTCTATATCACCCACATCGAGGGTCTGTGGCTTAAAGGGAGTATCTCACCTTGACAGATTTCTTGAAGTTTGGCAGTAATAGGTATCTTGAGCTGAAAAAAATACGAATATGACTTTGGTTCTAGCAATTGATTGATATCCTTGGAGAAATAGGCAATTTCTCTTTTGTATGACGCATGGCGCCATACGTTTCTCACGGCCGGCTCCACCCACTACAGTCTCTGACAAGGACCGGCCGCGCCGCTCAGGTGGCTGAGCGGGACACTCGGGTATTGGCGCGGCGCCAATATATATGGGGCCGGTGTCAGAGAGTGTATCGGAGGTCCCGGATGTAGCGCCATACCAAACGGACGGAAAAGTATGGCATAACATGCGGAAAATGCAAAACAGAATTCAGCATTATGAGCCACTGGATCCAGTCACAGAGGAACGAGTGATTCAACCATTCAATTCAACAATTCTATCGGCTGGAACTTGGAAGGTAAAACGATTCGTTAGTTATATTTGACTAGACACACTCCCATTACATTTTCACCACAGCTCGATGAGTTCGCATACCATTAGCTCTCATCACATGAACGCTCTACATGTCATCAACCCGATTTCGTGAAATCACTGAATCATTCCTTCCATTTAACTTGAAAGTTGACTAAGTTGACTAAGAAAGAGTTGATGGTATATAAGTTATCACATCACATCGGCGTACTCAAATAAATCCAAAAACATTCACCAAGTCAACGTTCTCGACGTACAGACTTGCGACCTTCAAACGGCACACATGCTGGTACTGGAGGAATGTCTTCTGTCGTTTTCTGCAGCAAGATTTCTGTAGAAAAATTTACTTTCTCTTGTAGCATTGGTCGGACAGACAGTTACTTGATTCATGAATGCAGCGGTATTGTGTGGCAAAGTCGCGATGTTCAAGACGAGCTTGGCATGTCCTAGCAAAGAACTTTAACGTTCAGTGCAATTGATCTTAAATCAATTAACGATAACGTTAATAATTTGAGTTCTTTATAGGAACTCACGCGTAGCCAGTGACAAATATTATTAGCTTCGTATCTGGCAGCCACCTTTCTAAGGAATCTTCTCTTCTCTATAATACGCAGAAATGTGCCAACAGCAAAGGACCGTGTTCTAAAAACACAGCGAACAAGGTCCAAAAAATGAGACGAGCAACACGAGCGAGCTTATGAAAGGCGATGGATTAGCGAGCTTATGAAAGCTGCCAAGAGGCAAGAAAAGCGGCCTCGCAGCCAACCGCAGGTCATTATGGGCACATCTGGCAGCTCTATTCTGGCCTTCAGCTACACGGCACCTGGCGAAAGGCATGGATGGACTGTTCCGCACGACACTGCTGCACTGCGGTGCAGCCTACCTGTACTGTTTGCCACCCAGCTACGCCGTCTGCTAGTTGTATGCTCTGTTCCGCACGACACTGCTGCACTGCGGTGCAGCCTACCTGTACTGTTTGCCACCCAGCTACGCCGTCTGCTAGTTGTGAGTTCTAGTTGCTAGTTGTATGCTCTGTTCCTTTTATGCAATGTTTGTGGTACAAAAAAAACGGTTATTGGCTAAAACCTAGCGCATTCCAATATCATCAATAATTGCAGTGTTGCTGAAATAAGAAGATATAGCTAGTGCATGACTATAGTGTGGCACGAAGGGCACGACAGTAAGTTTGTGTGGTCTTACTGGCTACTCGCCGATTGATCCTGATCTGACGGGAATCATCTTTGACCGGCTGCTCTCAGCTGTCAAAGGTCACGGTGTCTGAGGCGTCTCAGCTAACGATCACAGTACACATGTTTTCATCTCGCTTAAATTTTTAAACCAGGCTAATTGAACTTCAAAGTTGATCTACTTCCGGTAAGCTAGATAACTACCTACATTCACATTACAGTGTTGATCGTCCTCAGATTTGTGCAAATGTTATGCAGAGATGTATCGACCTACACCAGCACTCTGAAGCAATGTATAGACTATAGCGCGTGACAGTCTTCGCTCGAAGTCTTCATTTTGTTTCCATTTACTTACAGTGATACGTCCCTTGAGCTTTTTAAATGTATCGATTCAAGTCCTAATGTCACTTAATGGCCTTTCCATGCTTCACACCGGCTGACAGCGTACCGCGGGGTATCAGTTTCACCGACGGCAGCAGCCGACCCGGCAACCTTTGTAAGGGATACGAAACGGTACCAGGCTAAAACACACCCTCTCGTCATTGAATGAATGCTAATCGCTCGCTCGTCCTTCCGTGGAGTATAGAGGACAAATCTGAATATGAGCGGCCCGATCCGGCCCGACCCGACCCGTGGCGACGCTTTTGAGAAGCTCATATCTCCGCAACCGCACGTCCGATTGACAAGCGGGCTTCTTTGCTGAGTAGCCCTATCCACCCTACCCTGTTTGAGACCAGTGTCGACTCACGTGGGTGACTACCACTGGGCGTGGCGCGTGCCGCGTGAGGGGTGTTGAAAAGTGTTTTCTCGCAAAAACTCCGCAACAGCTGAGCCGATTGTGTGCAAATTTGGTGTGTGATTAGGGATCTTTCAGCCACCGCCTTCCCACAAGTCAGGGGTAGGGTCCGTCTCTGCACGTGCGCACGCTGCACACCCCTATTCTACATCTCAGGAACGGCTGAGCCGATTGTGTTCAAATTTGGTGTGCGGTTAGCGACCTCTCAGCCGCCACTTTCCCACAAGTCAGGGATGGGGTACCCCGCCTCTGCACGTGCGCACACCCTATTTTATTTCTCAGGAACGGCTGAGCCGATTGAGTTCAAATTTGGTGTGTGGTTAGGGACCTCTCAGGCGCCACTTCCCTACAAGTCAGGGGTGGGATGCCTTTGCACGTGCGCACGTGCACACCTCTATTCTATATATCAGGAACGGCTGAGCCCGCATACCAACCTCACCATACATTTCCTTCGCGCTCGCTCGCTCATCGCCAACTACGGCGCCTTACTGGTATTTACGCCTGACGCCTGATTATCATAATAGTCTGATCGTTTGATTTTGGCCCTGCTCGACCTGTTTACCTCTTGAGAACGCCTGGGATTTTCAGTTGCTTTGTTGCAATTAGTGTACCCGGCAACGGGCCTTCGCTGTAGCATTGGTGAAAAGCAACGGTGTAAAATGTTGCTTCTAGGCTAAAACGTAAATGGCAGCTAGCCAGCTACTGACTTTCTGTTTATAATTACCGGGACAGCTTGCAACACCGTACTCTAATTTAATATATAATGAACCATCACAAAATCACGGCGTTTTGATGGTACCAATTTCGCCGCACCAAGCGAGACTGTCGAGCGCTAGGCCTGCCATTTTGACGGATATATCCCTGCCGTAGATTGCTACCCTGCTTGCTATCCCTGCCGTATATTGCTTTTCCAGTGTACAGTAAATCCTCTCTGAACGTGAGTGTGTAGCCATGTGCTTAATATACATAGCTAAAGGGCAAGGCCATGCACCAGGGCATCAGGGGTGGTAAAAGTGCTTTGGGTGACTCCCACCAAAAGTGGCACATACAAAAATGATCCCAGCACAGCTGGGGTCATTTTTTATACTTTACATAAACACTCTAACACTTGGCTGCATGCTCACATCATCTCTATATTTTAAACAGCGACGTGCGGGGGGAGGGGGGGGGGGGGGGTTGGACACCCCTCAGGTTTTTCGCGGACAGCGGAAAAAACGGCGATGCGCAGCGCCGCCATTTTTGGCACAATTTTTGTGTATCAATTGTCCACATTACGTAAAAATACTCGGGTCATCTTAGGTCAGGTCACCAGACTTGGTCATGTGACCCCACCTTCCAAAAAAAACTTGTGGTCGTACCACAGTCGCAGTTTTGGGATGATCAGTTTTACACTTACAGGATTTCATAAGGTCACATATATCTACAATTCTTTTATCTTGGATTTTTAATATCAGCGACCTAGGGTCGGATTCATTTCGTGACCTCCCCATTATAAGTCTAAGGGGAAATATTAAAATGCTTCATATTCTAAGGAGACGCAAGATATAAGTCGAATTCCTTCTGGATCATGTTATTATAGGACATTCTTGATGACATAGGTGCCATTTTTGTTCAATGACCCCTACAGGGTCAGCCGAGGTCATCCCAGGTCACCAACAGGTTATGGCAATAACTCTCGACATAATGACGATAAAGAAGTGAAACCGACACCAATGTGTTAATCTCGTTGCGGCTCGTCTATCCATATGCAACATGACCAACTTGGGTCACCACCACTTGACCTTGACCTGAGACAAAATTGTTAGGTTGAGCTGACCTGGTCAACACTAATATGAGTCGAAGCGTCTTGAAGAGATAAGCACGATGGCGTCAAAATTATTGCCTTGTCGTTATTAGGTAAAAAGCTATTCGTGATAAACTGTGTTTTTTGTCTTAAATAGTCTTTTGACATTTGATGAGCTCTAGAGCCTAAACTATTGACCTGAGCTAAAATTCGAGGACACCTTAGCGATTGCATTGTTCCAAAGCTTTCCATTGCTTGTTTTCTGTGTGTTCCTAGCTATCATAGTTCCTGTGATATCTGGGGGTTTCTGGAGCGAGGTCCTAAAACTTGAAAATCTGACCTTTGATGACCTCTGGTGACCTCAATATTGATTTGAGGAAAAAATATATAAATTGCCCTGGAATATGCTTGTCAAGAGCTTTTGCACGTTTTTTTCCCGAGTCTTTCTAGCCCTTTTAGTTTTCGAGTTAGAGGGTGGGGCCCCAAGACAACAAAATCCGTTGTCTTGACGACAGACCTCCATTGAAAATGCACTAGTACCCCGGCCCCGGCCCCGGCCCCGGCCCCGGCCCCGGCCCCGGCCCCGGCCCCGGCCCCGGCCCCGGCCCCGGCCCCGGCCCCGGCCCCGGCCCCGGCCCCGGCCCCGGCCCCGGCCCCGGCCCCGGCCCCGGCCCCGGCCCCGGCCCCGGCCCCGGCCCCGGCCCCGGCCCCGGCCCCGGCCCCGGCCCCGGCCCCGGCCCCGGCCCCGGCCCCGGCCCCGGCCCCGGCCCCGGCCCCGGAGAATCTGTTGTCCGGATTTCCCGCGCGGTGCCGGGTGGGGAGTGTTTAGACGCCCCCTAAGGTTTTTCGAGGATAACAAAAAAACGGCGGCGTTGGGCGCCGCCGTTTTTGGCACAAGCTGTTAACCCGCGACTTACTGGGGGGGGGGGGGCTATTCTTTGCCCCCTCCGGTTATTTTGCAATAACTCCTAAACGAACACTGTTATCGTCACCAAACTTGCAGTACCTTCTCTCACATCAATTCTACACATGTTGGCAAAAGTAAAAATATGAGGTTATGATAGGTCAACCGGGAATGACGTCAGAGTGACGTCATGTTCTTCGGTTTTTGTTGCAAAATAATGGTTTTCAGAAAACGCTGTCAAAGGTACGATATTTGAGATAAACTCAATTGTCTTAAATCAAATTACTGACAATAGACCGAACTATCACACTGCTATCTCGGATTTGTGAGTTTTTGTTATTCAAAATTTTGAGAAATTCCAATACGTTTTGTTTTGTTTTTACAACATTTTCAAGACAAATCTGAATTATCCAAAAACCGGAATATATATGATTCAGATGTAGGCGATGAATATGTGTACCAAATTTGAAGTCGATATCTTCAACAATGACTGAGTTATGACCTTTAAATGACAAAAATCGACCACCTCTCACAGCATTACTATGTATAGAGAACGCATTTCCATTTTTGCTTTTTACTTCTATTTATATGGAACAAACAATGTTCTAAGGTCATTTTTCGCGTTCTAGACGAAAAACAAACCCATAAACATGTGTTACAGCGCCTAAGGACCGTAATCTGCATTTGACCTCGTGACCTCGGATGACCTTGACCTGACCCAAGGTTATAAACAGCTTCTAAAGGTACTTAGAAGTGTCAGATACACGAATCATACCGATTTATCGACAGCTTATGCGTTTAATATCGCAATTTTGCGCGACAATTCCATCCATCGAGACCTTTTGACACGATCAAACATTTTGTACTTGACCTGACCTGTGACGTCATCGGTGATCCCGAGGTCAACAATATTATGTTCCCCTCGATATATTTCCCAGGGCTATCGAATTCCGTTTGAATTTTTGCATTTGGTCCGGCAGTTCCGGAGATCCGAGGGGGGGGGGGGGCAAAAAATAGCCCCCCCTCCCAGTAAGTCGCGTTATGAAATATACCCCAGTAACTCGCGGGTTAAGGTATCAATTGCGTACATATTACAAAATTCTTGACCACGAGTCATCTCAGGTCAGGTCACTAGGCCAGGTCGCGTGACCCGTTCTCCAAAAATGTGTGCGGTCGTACCATAGCCACAGTTTTTGGCCGATCGATTTCGTACTTACAGGATTTCATAAGGGTAATGGTACCTACAATACATTTATCTCGGATGTTTTTTTGTATATCGGTGACCTTAGGTCGGGTCAATTTCGTAATCTCCCCATTATAAGTCAATGGGGAAATATTAAAATGCTTCCTATTCTGAGGATACGCATGATATCAGCCCAATTCATTCTGGATCATGTTATTATAGGCCATTCTTGAAGACCCAGGTGCATTTTTTAGTTCAGTGACCCCACGTGTTGAATCTATCGTCCGGATTTTTTTTTCGTCGGATTTTGTGTTGTTGAATAAATGTAAATGTAAATGATTGGCAATCAAGAGCTGAAACGCAACTGCTAATTTAACAAATGTAAATGCACATACATACTGACGTGATGAATATGATGATTAAGTGAATAATACATATGAAGTGGTTTTGACGATCAGTATTTCTAAGGACATATCGCTTAGTAAATTTTCACCGGAATGACATAGTAGTGATTTTTTTTTGCTGGCATTTTGACCCCCGAGTACTTCATGAGAAGGAACATTTTTTCCCCGACCTTATCCAAAAGGACAGCACATTTAACCAACCCCCCCCCCCCCCCCCCCCAGGCATTGCATACAACCACATCGGCTAAGTATCTAGTTTCCGTCAACAAGTAGGTCACTGGCCCGTGCTGCCAAATGGCTGCGTCAAGTGCCGTCGATTTGTGCTGGATTTTCGAGCAAGCAAAGCTCCCTACCTTATCGATGTGATGTAGGTTAAATATCATTTATAAATGTATGAATGTGCTCCCTTGTGTTCGGCGCGTGCCTCAACCGAGCACAACGATGTTATGGAAACCGGGCTCAGTCATAATCGATGCCGTTTTATCGCCGAGACAACATCACATGGCGTGATCGGCTTGCATACCTGTCGACTTCTTTCCGTCCCTTTCGCTGCGGCTACTGGCTATTATATGGCAGCATTCCATATGGCAGCATTAGTTGACGTAAGCAGCAGGAAAGCCTCCTGCCCAGAGTATTGACCCGTATCGATGTGACGTGACAAGGGAATTGATTGCGAGCAAAACACAAGACAGGAGCAAAAACTACCGACGAAAAAGGCTGCCAAGTAGAGTGCAAAAGATGCATGCGAGTCTTAACGGAATTACCCCGCCTGAGCCGAGCATTAATTTTGATTGAAATAGCTTAAATGGCTCAATGGAGTATAGATGTTCTTTTACATATTTACTCGAAAGCTGCATAGTATTCAGCAAGTTTCACTTTACTTCTCCCTCCTGGTATGTTGGCGTGACAAACTGCTGATTAGATATTGATTCACGTTATCAAACTCGCGTGGACGACGATATGGGGTCCTCTAGTCCTCTTCGCGTCTTTTTCCATTAACCACTGGTTCTCCTAGCTGCTTGAATTTCACTTAGTTTTTGTTTAATACACCGCCACCCATTAATAGGTGACCAGGAGTGCCCCCGCCCCCGATCCCAACGACGCACGACACCTTCCATTAACACCAGAGAACAAAAGAGAACATATCGCGGCACTCCCAGCTAAGAAATGGAAACAAACATACAACATTAGGGTCATACTTTGTTCGTTACTTTTACTCAGGTATAACAGTTAGTTTTATATTTTTCGAAGTTTTCAAGAGTATTAAGGTGTAAAAACAAATATTTCAGCGCTCATTGTGGTGCCTTCCTCAGTGAGTGATTAGTGCCAGGTACATTTTTTTCTAGGTCAACAGAATAATGAGCTTTTTTCTTGATCAACAGAATAATGAGCATTTTCACGCGATGAATAAAATGGTTAGGACTTCCATTAAGAAATAAACTAATCTTGCCTAAATTGATTACAAAACACAAGACTAACGCCAACATTCACCCGCCAAAATAAAAGCATAACACACACGCACACACACAAAAACAATACTACGCAACATAAACACACGATGATACGCAACCGAATATCTAGATTGCACATGATTAGACACATATCGAGTTTTAGCAACCGTATATAACTAGCGATCATTTTTCCAGACTATGTCCCATATGGGGCTCAAATGAACATTTCCAACGTCGAGGTTGATCGAAGGGCGCGACTGTCGAATCTCTATAGCCTCCCTGAACTTCCTTCTCTTCCAGTGACCTTCCAGAGCCGGAGTTTTTTAACTGAGCGGGTCCATACTTCCACTACATGTTTCAAAATGTCTAGCAGTGGCTGATTTGTCCCCTCTTGCGAATTTTATATCGGATACATGCTCCTTCATCCTGACAGTTTTTGGTCTTCCGGTTTCTCCTATGTAACTGGAGCCGCACGAGCACTTGATCTGGTAAACGGGCCCTTTTCTCTTGCCTGGTTCTATCGGGTCAGTAACGTTAGGACTTTCTTAATGAAAGTCCTAACCATTTTATTCATCGCGTGAAAATGTTCATTATTCTGTTGATCTAGAAAAAACTCATTATTCTGTTGACCTAGAAAAAATGTACCTTGCACCAATCACTCACTGAGGAAGGCGCCACAATGAGCGCTGAAATATTTGTTTTTACACCTTAATACTCTTGAAAACTTCGAAAAATATAAAACTAAACATAAACAGTATATGAGGAGAGGTAGTTTGGGTGTTAGATGTGGTGATATAAAAGAAAGCGGAAAGTAGTCATTGCTGAAACCAGCAAATGACTGCCCTCCCCTCCCCCACCCCAGCTACGTCCCAGGATTCCACATTCATTCGCGGTGTTAGTAAAGTGGATATCAGTCACACAGGGCGGAGGACAAAGTCTGGTCAATTTTCGAGCGTTTCTTGCTGGTGCTTCGTGAACCCCACTCAGCTAAGCGTAGCTTGCTGCTGAGTTTCCATAACATCGTTGTGGCGCTGTTCCTGAAGCCAGCGCCATTGAATGGGTACATCATACCTATGACCTACTTAAAGGAAACTCATGAAAGCAAACGCATTTGACTAACTTGTTCGACTATGTATATGCATATATGTATGATATCAATTATTTAACACATAAACATATACATATATATATATATAATACTAACACAACCATTATATATAATTATATAATAATTATATATATATATATATATATATATATATATATATATATATATATATATATATATATATATATATATATATATATATATATATATATATATATATATATATATATATATATATATATATATATATATATATATATATATATATATATATATATATATATATATATATATATATATATATATATATATATATATATATATATATATATATATATATAACCATATATGTTGCTGTACCATTATGTATACCATTATGTTGTTGTATTATTATGTATACTATTATGTTGTTGTACTATTGTGTATAGGTACTATTATGTTGTTCTACATATTATGTATTTGAGCAGTGAATGGCACTAATCACTAGATTCTGTCCAGGAAGTAACTTCTTCAGTACTTCTTAAATGTAAGTTTCGAGCGTGGGACGTCCTGTACCGCAAAGTTCCTTGCTATGCTATTATTCCATAATTTAGGTCCCATGCATGCAAATGTAAATAGTCTATAATTATTTGTTGAAAAGTTGTTTTGAAAGTGATTAACTTGTCTTGTATGATGATGAGATTGTGGTGATGGTTGAATGAGATATATTACTGCTGGTGGTAGTTCATTCAATAGATACCTATGCATAATTAGAAGCATTTGCAAGTGTGCTATTTCATGAACTTTAAGTATATTGTATTTCTTTGAAATTGGATTTGCACTTTGTGGGGGGGGGGGGGGAAGATGCCTTCAATTATTCTCATGGATCTCTTTTGCAATATTAACACTTTATGGATTTGACTTCCATAGTTTGAGCCCCATATGAAGCAGCAATGGTTTATATAAGGAAAAATGTGTGAAATATATAGCTGCAGGAGCTGTCATTTTATAACGTATTGTCTAGTTCTGGCTATCATTCCTATATTTCTGCTAATTATTTTTGTGATGCAGTTTATGTGAGACGCAAACTTCATGTCAGAGTCAATGAGGACCCCAAGATATTTAATTGTTTTCATCTGTTTGATAGCAACGCCTTTTATATGGACATTTATTGTGATATTATCTTTACGTTTTGCATATTTTTGAAGCAAGGTCTTTGAGGTGTTTAATGTAAGGTAGTTAGCGTCCAGTCACTCTGATATTTTTTGGCAAAGCTATGTGTATTATGTTCTGTAGTGATTCTGGATTATGATGCTTGCAAAAATATTGCAGTATCATCTGCATAAATACAAAAACTGACATCCTATATCAAGATTAACTAGGTCATTTATGTATATGATAAACAGGAGAGGACAAAGATTCAAACCCTGAGGCACTGCTATATTAATATTTCTTAAATTGGCCTTGACCCCATCAACAGACACAATCTGTGTGCGTTCTGTAAGATATGATTTGATGATTTGAAGTGCACTTCCTTTAACACCATATTTGTTTAGTTTTTCAAGTAGCACATCTTGGTCAACTGTATCGAATGTTTTGCAAAAATATAGATAAATTCCAACTATATATTCGTTGTTTTCAAAAGCTTTAGTGTTGAAATCCTGAATGAGCATGATGGGCATGCAAGTTGAATGCTTACTTCGAAAACCAAATTGTCTGTCTATGAGAGTTATTAGATGTAATGTATGTTAATAGTTGATAATATATGTTTTTTTCTAATATTTTTGATGTAATCGGTACAATGGTAATGGGACGATAATTGGATAAGTTAGAACAACAGTGACTATCTCCACTTTTGAAAATTGGTTTAACGTAAATCTTTCGCTACTTTGAATGTTTTTGGGAATATGCCTGTTGACAGACATAAATTAAAGACGTGGGTTAGTTTGGACAAAATTGGCTTATATGAGTTTTTAAATATCTTAGAGTTGATTTCATCTATACCCGCACCCACATCTTTAAGCTGAAGTATGATTTGTTCGACATCACTATAATTTATTTGAGATAATGTCATATTTTGTTCTGGTGTAGCATGTACAAATTCAAGTGGATCAATGCTATTCTTCTTTATTTTTTGTTTAAGCCTTGCTCCTATCTCAGTAAAGAAATTATTAAATCCTTCTGATATTGATTTTGCTTCATTTAGCTCTTCCCCTGCATCATTAACCATTTTACAAGGAATAGCATTGTGTTTTTGTTGTTGTCTTAGGATCAGGTGAAGGTTGCCTTATTTTTAACTATGGTACGCCATTCACATCCACGGGTAATGAAGATTGAGGTGAAGGTTGCCTTATTTTAACTATGGTACGCCATTCACATCCACGGATAATGAGGATTGATGTGAAGGTTGCCTTATTTTAACTATGGTACGCCATTCACATCCACGGATAATGAGGATTGATGTGAAGGTTGCCTTATTTTAACTATGGTACGCCATTCACATCCACGGATAACGAGGATTGATGTGAAGGTTGCCTTATTTTAACTATGGTACGCCATTCACATCCACGGGTGATGAGGATTGATGTGAAGGTTGCCTTATTTTAACTATGGTACGCCATTCACATCCACGGATAATGAGGATTGATGTGAAGGTTGCCTTATTTTAACTATGGTACGCCATGCACATCCACGGATAATGAGGATTGATGTGAAGGTTGCCTTATTTTAACTATGGTACGCCATTCACATTCACGAATAATGAGGATTGATGTGAAGGTTGCCTTATTTTAACTATGGTACGCCATTCACATCCACGGATAATGAGGATTGGTTATTTCAGGAATACTATGATTCCTGAAAAGCTTTTGAAAGTAGCTATTGCGATGTCATTTTAGATGCAAGTGCAAGTATAGTATTCATCTAAAGCATTCCAAGGGGCGAGGGAAGGTCTAAATGAAGAGGATATCGGTTTGATTTCCACGACGAAGGTTCTGTTTCTTAACTTCGCGTTTGTTTACCACGGGCTTTGAAAGTTTTCAAATGATCTTTTCGGCTCCTTGTCACAGAGTTTATTCCAAAGAATGAATCCCGAGGTGCGTCGTTGTGACTAACTTTCCCTTTTGAAATTTGAATAACGCTGGAAAGGCTGCACTTTTGCACTTGCACTGCACTTACAGGCTGCACTTTTTTTCTCCACCAAGTACTGGAATCCGAGTGCATCATTGTTGATGCACACTTGATGGATCACTCGTTTCTCCAGCCCGACCCGCCTTGCAGCCTTTGGTGCTGGCCTCATCATAGACATGACCTCGCTGAACCTGCTCCGTGCACGACAGTAAATCCTGAAAGTGCCACCAAGACTTTTAAATAGGTTTGTTCTTATGAAGACTGCTCAAAATAAGCGTCTTAAATATTTCATTTACCAGCCTTATTCGCCAGTAGTTTTGTCGAATAAGGCCAAAAGATATAGATAGGCCAAAAAATATATATATACATATATATATATATATATATATATATATATATATATATATATATATATATATATATATATATATATATATATATATATATATATATATATATATATATATATATATATATATATATATATATATATATATATATATATATATATATATAATATATATATATATATATATATATATATATATATATATATATATATATATATTATATATATATATATATATATATATATATATATATATATATATATATATATATATATATATATATATAATATATATATATATATATATATATATATATATATATATATATATAATATATATATATATATATATATATATATATATATATATATATATATATATATATATATATATATATATATATATATATATATTATATATATATATATATATATATATATATTATATATATATATATATATATATATATATATATATATATATATATATATATATATATATATATATATATATACATATATATATATATATATATATATATATATATATATATATATATATATATATATATATATATATATATATATATATATATATATATATATATATTATATATATATATATATATATATATATATATATATATATATATATATATATATATATGTATATGTATATGTATATATATATATATATATATATATATATATATATATATATATATATATATATATATATATATATATATATATATATATATATATATATATATATATATATATATATATATATATATATATATATATATATATATATATATATATATAATAATAATAATAATAATAAGTCCAGTGTTATGCTTGGAATCAATACATTTGTTATATAACACCGATAAGGAATCAACAATCGGCTTTCGCATAAAAGGTGTCGTGACAGCAGGAAGCCAATAGGAAATGCAACCATGCATAACATTTATTTTATAAAAAAATATATTACGTGAACCTATTTCTAGTATTTTCAGTTAACGGACGTATACCATAACATTTAATATGTAGCTGGGTTAGTTGTTAATTGGCCTCCCCTATCCTGGATCTGTCCTGCTCCATCAAAAGAGTCGATGGGTTTAATGAATGGGTAATTGACCAAACATAGTAATGTGACCAGGTGAACTAGTAATGTGGCCAGGTGAACATAGTAATGTGACCAGGTGAACTAGTAATGTGGCCAGGTGAACATAGTAATGTGACCAGGTGAACTAGTAATGTGGCCAGGTGAACATAGTAATGTGACCAGGTGAACTAGTAATGTGGCCAGGTGAACATAGTAATGTGACCAAGATCGACACAGCTGCTCGCCAGCAATCTTCGAGTACGAGAGGAGAAGTATAATCTTGGCAGGCTGGCGAGATATGTCTACTAGACCACGTCGTCATTTGCCGAATTCAGACTTCAGATCTGGTGGAGTGATTTTGTTTGTCTTGGTATGTTCTTAACATGATCCAAAAATAATTTTCACAAAATTCGCAAATTTATCCTACCGGGTTTTGTGATTTGTAAACCATTGCAAACGCCGTTTCTGCGTTGAAGTCTCCCGTTGTAAACGTATTGGTGTTATCGTCCGGTAAAACACTTCTGATATTGTTATTGTTCTTCGTCATTTTACGGATCGGAAGTGCAGTGGGTGACTTAAAAAGAGTACATTTAAGTTCTTTTAGGGTTTCTAAAAGTGTAGGCAAGGTTATTTGGCAGTCATACGGGCTTAAGTGGTGGGTTTTGGTGGCACTTTTTGCACTTAGGCCAAAGCGCCTATCTACCTAGTTAAGGATATTTTAGCACAGTAACTGGCGGAAATTGAACACAATATTAAATCGGAACTCCTCTGGATTGGAGCTTGTTCAATGTTGACAGTTGCATTGTCGCCTAGCGCATCATCGAGCGATGTCTTTGGAGAAAAATCGCGAGTGTATGCATTCCAAGCGTTCGCAGATGTCGCTGGGAGATAGACCCGTTTTACGCTCAGTGGAACGTTGCAGTGGTTGCGCACAGGGTGTTCCAATCCGGTCAAATGATGGCGGTAGGAAGTGTAGCAGTGGCCGATGCGATGTCTAGTCAGCGCTACCACCTCAATTCTACTGCGCCTGCCGCTACATATCTGTCAATGCTGGGACGTGGGCCATTGAGAGAAAGAGCAGCCTCAAGCCTGGCTCGTTACGTCCATTGTGTGTCCATTGTATTCGGCAAAGCGTTGAACGGTACGAAATCTCTTGTTGGTGTGCACCACACGTAGGTGCGACTAGTTACTGGTGCTTTTCGGAATTCACGCAAAGCAGCCTTCTTGCGGATGCGTAAGAAACGCTTCCCATCCATCCCAGGGTTCTACTCGGCAGGTGCGTCGTGCGGGTAAGCTTTCGAGACCGATGCCGGAATGCTGCATCTAGTCATGTCATTCGACATGAGAAATGAGGGTCCAAGAGGGGACTCTGGCGAGTTGCCCAGATCAGTCCAGCTAGTGGCTAGTCGAAAATCCAGTCATACGTGGGATAGTCTTGCTTTATTTTGCACACGTATTGGAGGTCAAGGCGCTTCCGTCTTTCCGTCAAGAGGGATATCTTACGCAGCCGCAAGAAGACTGCTTTGCGGTGAATTCCGAAAAGCACCAGTAGCTAGTCGCACCCACGTATGGTGAAAATTATTTTTGGATCATGTTAAGAACATACCAAGACATACCAAAATCACTCCGCCAGATCTGAAATCTGAATTCGGCAAATGACGACGTGGTCTAATGCCCACTTACATGGCCGGAAACCAACTAATCCGTTTTTAGCTATCCGTTTTAAACCAGTTTAAACTGCCCATGGAATAGGGTCAGTGAGTGAAGCTGTCGGATCTGTTCCATGAGTTGGCCAGGCATAGTAATCTGATCCGATATGCCATGCTCATAGGCGTCGGAAGTGGTGTTGCAGGGGTGGCAGCTGCCACACCAACTTTGGAACTGGTGTGGCGGTGCCACACTAACTTTCCACTCGGTCGCCGAAATCCAAGCAAATATATGTACGAACGCGATTTGTAGATGGCATGGTAGCCTTGTATTCTGACGGGAATATATTTATTTACGTTGCTTCCCAGGTAACCTGAGTCAGGTATTTCCCAGTTTCAACGATCATTGCCACTACAAAATAACATGAATACTTGTTATAAGTACACGAGCTTGTGCTTGCCGCGAATGAAGCGACGTGACATTTTCAGTTTATGTTGGACCACACTGATGGTATGATGTCTGATGGTTTACCCTGATGGTTTGATCATTTTCCTGAAGTTCTCATCGTCTGATATGGCTTACCCTTATGGTCTGACGGCGTGCATTATGGTCTGATGGTTACCTAATCATGATCACTGGTGGCGGAACGGGAGGGGGGGGGGGGGGGTGCACCGGGGCACGGTGTCCCCTAAAATTGGAAAATTAATTAACTAACCCTATGTCGTTGCCTGGAAATAAATGGCTCAGAATGGGGCTGGTGCACCCCTCAACTGACAACTTTCCGCCGCTCCTGCTCATGATCGTTGGAGAGGACATATTCCCAGCAAACACGCCCAAGTGGGGCCCAAGTGGGATTTTGGTGGGCAAGGTGGACTAAGCTGGGCAGTGGGCTATAGCTGGGCAAGAAGGAGGTTTGAAGGTGGGCCCCACTGGGGATGCCCAAGATTAAACTTTAACTTGTAATCAGTTTTTTGAATGAAGTAACTTCACCAAAATGGTCTGCCTCCTTGTAAACAAATTTTACGATACAACCCCCAGTAATTTGATTGGTGGGTTTATGCTGGGCCAGTGTTCTGAAAACCATATATTTGGGTGGAAAATGACACCTAAATGAAATATTTTTCACCTCGCAAAAATCTTCCAGCCGGGTTTTCACCTCCCGTAGTCATGAATGCGAATGTCGGGTGATCACCGACCATTGTGTGTGAATCAACACCATTATTTAAACTGATGTTTAATTTAAATGTGATGTGTATGTATCCTAAAAATCGACGGATATGACTGTTGTTATTTGTTTACATACATGTGATTTTGCTTCTCAGCTACTAGACTATTGTATCACCAAAGGCGCAACCAGGGGGGGGGGGGGGTCCCGGGATCCAGGACCCCATTTTTAGAGACAAAGTGCACGTTTTCTGTACTCTTTTCCCGAAAAATAAGCAACAAATTGGCACGGGACCCCCCTCCCCCTTTCGACCCGGGGCCCCTTTTGCAAATTCCTGGTTGTGCGCCTGTGCACCATTCCCCTAGCCTTTGCCACAGCAATTTGAAATAGGTTCCTACGGCTCTGACCATGCTCACTGCAGATCTGAACACAGGCGCAGTCCCCAGCGAACAGTAACTTTGCCACTATGTTTTGCAGTTTTGCTTTTTCCTGTACCCACTTTCTGACTCTTCGGATGCTTGAACGAGACGTTTGGATTTGTCCCTAGCTACCCACCCATAGCTTTAGAGCGGACACGTTGACTTTGTTTGGCACTTGACTGCTATTTGCATTGGAAGTGCACCATAACCGTGCCAGTGGGATAACCACTCGCCATTGTGAACCGATCATTACTCATATCAATGCCAGCTGGAAACTGGCACTTCAGAGAAGGGTACGATTTGAAGGCGAATCGGACCAGCCGGCCAGGCACATGCTCGACATCATTCTACATTTAGGGAATAGTTATGGGCTAATACAACTTTAATTATGTGCATATTAATTTCAGAGTTTCATCATTTGTGCAATTCCTACTTTTCGGACAATATGAATAGCATTCAATAAGGCAGCTAGGTCGGTTGGCGGCCGCTTTGCACTTATAGTCTCCTCCTGGTATGTTATTTCTGCTGAGTCCAGCTTCGTCTGGAGCGGCATTCAGCATGAGCCGGTCTGTCGGAGTTTGTGCTGTCGGCTGGTTTGTCTGTCGCCTGGCTGCGGTTGACTGGCAGCACACCTGACCACATGTGCCGCTCCTCTGTCTCCTGTCTCTCCACCTGTCGTGTCACCTCCCACCTACCTCCCACCCAGCCCCCACCGTTAACAGTTGGCAGCACTCGGGCGTTTGGGCGCTCAAAACCTACTAGACCATAGGGTTCCCATGTTAAATCGACCATTTTAAGACGAGGCTGGCTCGTAACCTATGGCACATATTTCAAATTTGACTGCTGGACAAGATAGCTACAAGCCTTTGCTACAACGTTTCTATTTACCATTTTTCGATATTGCAAGCGGAAAGTGGTCAAATGGGCTTGGGGGTTACCCAATATCGAAACGCCCATTGCCGACCGTGGGTTCGAATCCCAGAGGCACCAAATATTTTTACATTGGAACCAATGCTAAATTCCTCATGATTCATACATTATTCGTTAGGCCGGCTGCTTCTCATTTCACAGCTTCCTAATTGACCTCCAATTGGTGACCTGTGATGTCACAGAGACCAAACTAGGTCAAACATGTCATGCAGCTCATTATATGGAGGTGTTGGGGGGGGGGGGGGGGCACCGCCGTAGTTGCATAGTTTTATCGCTTTTTGGCGGCCGAAACCTCTGAATTTAGCACATATTCCATGACCATTATTGACCTTTCATGTCCTTTCATGACCCCATGAATATTTGTGATCGCTTGTTGATGGTTCAAGGCTATTAAGGGCAAATGATTAAATTGCTATATACGATGGGATCCCTAAACATTTTAATTACGTATGTATTTGATTTATATTCAAATATCGCACAGTAAATTGTATTTAATGTTCAATATTTACTTTTTACGATAGTTATATATTTAATATTAGACACACAACATTAACACACACACACACACACACACACACACACACACACACACACACACACACACACACACACACACACACACACACACACACACACACACACACACACACACACCCACCCACCCACCCACCCACCCACCCACCCACCCACCCACACACACACACACACACACACACACACACACACACACACACACACACACACACACACACACACACACACACACGCACACGCACACGCACACGCACACGCACACGCACACGCACACGCACACGCACACGCACACGCACACGCACACGCACGCGCACGCGCACGCACACGCACACGCACACGCACACGCACACGCACACGCACACGCACACGCACGCACACGCACACGCACACGCACACGCACACGCACACGCACACGCACACGCACACGCGCACGCGCACACACACGCACACGCACACACACGCAAACAAGCTCCTCCCACTTTCCGAACGACGGCCCGGTGGAAATCTTCGACCTCTGAAAAACATGTAAACATGTTTCTCATCTGTTTACGATTTTGAACAACGCATGTTATGTTGCATAGGTGAAGGTCGCACTCACAAAAACTACTGTCTGTAACTTACCAGGACGAAGATTATAGTATAGCTGCTGTTTTTTTTTAGTTTCCTGGTGTCGGAGTCTCCTAAGCGTTCTACTGTCACAGAAGCCTCCCAAGTGTCCCACTAGAGCCTCCCAGGTATCCCACTGCCACAAGAGCCTCCCAAGCGTCCCACTGTCACAGGAGCCTCCCAAGCGTCCCACTGTCTCAGGAGCCTCCCAAGCGTCCCACTGTCACAGGACCCTCTCAAGCGTCCCACTGTCTCAGGAGCCTCCCAAGCGTCCCACTGTCACAGGAGCCTCCCAAGCGTCCCACTGTCTCAGGAGCCTCCCAAGCGTCCCACTGTCTCAGGAGCCTCCCAAGCGTCCCACTGTCACAGGAGCCTCCCAAGCGTCCCACTGTCTCAGGAGCATCCCAAGCGTCCCACTGTCTCAGGAGCATCCCAAGTGTCCCACTAGAGCCTCCCAGGTATCCCACTGCCACAAGAGCCTCCCAAGCGTCCCACTGTCACAGGAACCTCCAAAGCGTCCCACTGTCTCAGGACTCTCTCAAGCGTCCCACTGTCACAGGAGCCTCCCAAGCGTCCCACTGTCTCAGGAGCATCCCAAGTGTCCCACTAGAGCCTCCCAGGTATCCCACTGCCACAAGAGCCTCCCAAGCGTCTCACTGTCACAGGAACCTCCCAAGCGTCCCACTGTCTCAGGACTCTCTCAAGCGTCCCACTGTCACAGGAGCCTCCCAAGCGTCCCACTGTCTCAGGAGCATCCCAAGTGTCCCACTAGAGCCTCCCAGGTATCCCACTGCCACAAGAGCCTCCCAAGCGTCCCACTGTCACAGGAACCTCCCAAGCGTCCCACTGTCTCAGGACTCTCGCAAGCGTCCCACTGTCACAGGAGCCTCCCAAGCGTCCCACTGTCACAGGAGCCTCCCAAGCGTCCCACTGTCTCAGGAGCCTTCCAAGCGTCCCACTGTCTCAGGAGCCTCCCAAGTGTCCCACTAGAGCCTCCCAGGTATCCCACTGCCACAATGGCCTCCCAAGCGTCCCACTGTCACACAGGAGCCTCCCAAGTGTCCCACTGCCACAAGAGCCTCCCAAGCGTCCCACTGTCACAGGAGCCTCCCAAGCGTCCCACTGTTACACAGGAGCCTCTCAAGCGTCCCACTGTCTCAGGAGCCTCCCAAGCGTCCCACTGCCACAAGAGCCTCCCAAGCGTCCCACTGCCACAGGAGCCTCCCAAGCGTCCCACTGTTACACAGGAGCCTCTCAAGCGTCCCACTGTCACAGGAGCCTCCCAAGCATCCCACTGTCTCAGGAGCATCCCAAGCATCCCACTGTTACACAGGAGCCTCTCAAGCGTCCCACTGTCTCAGGAGCCTCCCAAGCGTCCCACTGTCTCAGGAGCCTCCCAGGCGTCCCACTGTCTCAGGAGCCTCCCAAGCGTCCCACTGTCACAGGAGCCTCCCAAGCGTCCCACTGTCTCAGGAGCCTCCCAAGCGTCCCACTGTCTCAGGAGCCTACCAAGCGCCCACTGTCTCAGGAGCCTCCCAAGCGTCCCACTGCCACACAGGAGTCTTCCAAGCGTCCCACTGTCACACGAACCTCCCTCGCACTCCTCCGTCAAAGGAGACTCCTATTGTCCTAGCCCGAGTGAAAAGCCAGTTCGCCGTCTGTGACGGATCGGTGCCGTTTCTTGGAGGTGCAGCCGCCCGTGAGGACGCTGTGGGTCGGCTCTGTCGCTGATCACGTCTCTCCTTGGAAGTCGGCCCCGCTGCGGCTCCCGTCTGAGGGTGTACCGAGCCATTATACTGACAGCGTGGTCCAGTATAATGGGGAGGCGGCCCGCGGAGCCGCCAGCGACACCAGCCGAGCGGCACCGAGCGGCACCGAGCTTTGTCTGCCTTCCGGCGCCGCTGCGAGCCGCATAGACAAACACAGCGACGACGGCACGCACGCACACACGCACACATGGGTGCGTGACGCTTGAATGTGTGATATGCACACATGCGCAGGCGCACACGCAGGCGCACACGCACACGCACACGCACACGCACACGCACACGCACACGCACACGCACATACACACACACACGCACACGCACACGCACACGCACACGCACACGCACACGCACACGCACACGCACACATATATGCACACGAGCGCGCAACGCATACGCACAGTATATCACACTCGCACGCTTATACGCACACGCCAAGCACATGCACACGCAAGCGCTCCTAGAAATGGAGGCTTTCATCATGTTAGCGGTGCCTGGGTCCTGTTGTTAGGGGAGTAACCAGATGGTTTATTCATGTAAGTGGGAGGGGTGGTGGGGAGTCTGGGCCGTGTCTCAGAGTTGTCTCCCATTATTTGACATTCCTGGCCCAGGGCCCTTCTGAGTAGCAGGGGACTTCAGCTCATCCGAGTCTCTGAATGAGGTTGGTCTGGACTCATCAATGCATACTGACTTCCCGATGATAAAACTGAGCGGCCATCGCCAATTGATCTGCGACTGTCTGGGGCGTTCTTTTCCAGAGTATTCCTGGGACACCACAAGACTAGACGCCCACAGCGCCCCAAACAGCCGCTGCACGGAGATTACCGTGTCTGGCTGAGTGGCAGTGGGGTGTCGGATGAAAGGTCAACCGGTCACCGCATACACTCCGTTCGCGAGACGCGACAGCAGCGTCCTTTTCAGGACAGAGCCGGAGGCCCCGCCTCTGACTTGGTCCATCTGGATGCGTCGACGAAGGCGGCTCTTTTGATGTCGCGCTGCTGTGCTGCCGCGAGTCGCTTGGTGCCGACGCGCCTCTTGTAATTGGCTCGACGCCAGATTAGCCTGGGGCGCTGCCGCCCTCCCCCTCCCCCTCCCCGCGCTGTCGATCCGGCAGCCGTGGAGGAGAGCTGGTGGGCGATGCAATCTGAGTGTTTCGCCGCCGGCGGCAGGACGTGGCTAAACGAATGAAGTGCTGAGGCCTCGGCGCGACCGAGAGGCCATGAGCAGTGTAATGGGGACGGGAACTTAGTGGCTGAGAGGCAGGCTGGGAAAACGACTGAAGCAGTGGATGGCGCTGAAATAGAAAGAGATGTCCGTTTAGCTGGGGAATGCGGTGTGTGGCTGGGTTATTTTTTACAGTGTTAGTTTCACAAGGAATGGTGTAACGGGAGGCCTAAAAAGACTATTAAGTTATTACCGTGAGGTTTCTCGTCCACTTACTAGACAAATTTACATTTGACCCGGCCCGACCCGGCCCGACCCGGCCCGACCTGGCCATACAGACGCTTTTCGGAAGCTAATAACTTTGCAACCACTGCTCCGATTGAGATCGGGTTTCCACCATTGGATAGGACCATCAAATACATTTTAATTTGGTTGTGGTGCGTTCTGATAGGGATGGTACCACAGCGCGTGGCACCCGCAGACGTCGAAAATAACAAAAATAATTATTGATAAAAAATGGCTTGATTTATCTAAGCATTCGTTTTGTATACGCTGTATCATGCAGCGCTTAGGACGTACTACCTTTTAGCGGATTCGAGAAAGGAGATCATGTACAATTTAATAAAACCTAATTTTTATGTTGGCATGCATGTTGGCATGTTTTTTCTTCTTTTTTTTCTTCCATATTTTATGTGCATGTTGGCATGCATGTTTTTATGTTGGCAATTTTTATGGAGGACTAAAAGGACTAAAAGGACCATGTGTTACTACCACGTGTGCTCCCGTACCGTTTCATATTTCAAGTGCGCGACCGCTCGTTCATCGCCCAAGGCGTTTACTGGTTGTATATTTCAATGCTATTTTTGTATTATTCAGAATACTCTCATGTCAGACGAACGGTGTTAGGAAGTTGAAGCTGAACAGCGAAAATATCAGGTTCGTTGTTCCCATTTCGTCTATGTAAGTGCCGAAAGAGCGGCCATTGCTCACACCTACAGCCACTTAGCTAAATGAGCACGAAGAGTTATAACGCGCCATTCGGCCAGTTAGCCGGCCGTTGCACAGGGAGGCCATAACGTTCAGAATAACTCTGTCAATGCTATTACAAATGAGATAGTTATTTAAATAGCTTAATGTAATATCATATGTGAAAAATATACGTAGGTATACTATTATCAGTGGAATAGAGAGCTAAACGATGTGGGCGTCGTCAAAACATCAGTTCCCCTCCAGGTCAAAAAAATTATAAGACGCTCTGAAATCGCGAAGAAGATTTTACGATTAATTCTACTACGCAGTGGCGTCGCAACACACACTTTTGAGTGAGGGCCAGCTATGTTTTTTGTGGGGGGGGGGGGGGGCAGGGGTTTGGGGCGGGGGGGGGGGGGGGGGGGGGGGCAGCCAGGGGTTTTGGGAGCCGGGCAAGGGTTTGTGGTTTACCCAGTTTGTTATGGGGGGGGGGGGGGGGCAGCCCCATAGGGCTAATGTTAAAATTCTGGGAATCTGGGGGGTCAGACTCGGCCGGAGCGATTCTGTGGCCCAGCCCCCCCCCCCCCCCTGTGGTGAAACCCCTGTTATAACGTGTTCCATTAACGTTCCTCATGAATGAAGTGGTTTTTCGATTGATGAAGTCGCAGTAAGGAAAATAACTGAGCAAACATGGCAGGATATTATCGCTAAATATAGTCGTGTTCTGTGCAAGACGGTTGACAGCAAACAACAACACCATTCGCTTTTTGTGACGGTAATGTTACAATAGTCCATCGCGTACAAGTTGGTGCGTAACTTGGTGCGTCACTTGGTGCGTCTAAGCACCAACCCCTGGTTGAAATAAACAAAATAAACACAGCACTAAAGTAACAAGTCAGGTCTTAAACTGGCTGACAAAGACAACGTCGGCATACTTATGCATGCTGCTGTCGGAAAAGCAAAACAAAGAACAAACTAAAAAGCATTCGCTGGGAATGTAAACAAATGACCTTTGTAAGAAGATGAAAATATAGCCTGTTCTCATGTTAACCCGCGCACTGCAAGGGGTTGATTTCCGTCCCCCCCCCCCCTCAGGTTTTTCGCAGATAACGGAAAAACGGCGCCGCCGGGTTTTGGCACACCTGTTAGGACATCAATTGCGCACACTTTGAAGAAAAAACATTATTAGCCCTGAAGTAGCCGCAATGCGAAGTATAGGTTCATAGTGTTGCATTTAATATTTTCTTCATTATTTTTAATTAACCATAACATGAGCACAGGCTATATTTTATATTTTCTTATTCTCTGCAGAATGCTCACTACAGCCATCCATCATAAATGACATTGGTGGTCACTTGCCGCCATAGCATATGCCATTTAATGAAGATAAAATAAACGAGCAGATGATACGATACGATATTTGTAGGTGTGAAACAGAATACAATGTATTTGCAAATCATTATTCAGAGATCGCTTGTTTCACCACATCGCTATCGATACGTTCTGAAATTTCAGGATGGATGATGGTGAATCCATTTCATTTATTGTAATGAGGTTTCGCCGAGTACGCTGTGAGAGACGATTTCTTCAGATGAGGGTTTAAAGTACTATTACTATCAAATATTGGTTAAGATACATGGCAAAAGCAATATGTGTCAGAAATTAAAACTATCAAAGCTTTACTTACAATGTTTTACACACGATCGGTTATCGGTGTTGACTAGGCATCATGGTTCACCTTTAACATGTTTTTTTTAACGGAGATAGCAGAATTGTAGAGCAGGTTGAAAAATGGGTTGCAGTGAAATAATTTCCTCGCTACGCTAAGTAATTTCGACACAGAACCTAAATTAAGATTCAGTTTCGGGCCTGCGAAACTTCGTCGGCATTATGACATCATACTGACTGACGTCAGAATTGCGTCAAACGCAGATTCCGCCGCAAACTAGCCGTAACGAGGGTAAGTTGAGCCGTAACCATTACAGTGTTCGCGTGCATTTGATAGTAACCGTTACATTTTTTAGTAACCATGACATATGATAGTAACCGTGCCATTTTATAGTAACCGTGACATTTTATAGTAACCGTGTCATTTTATAGTAACCGTGACATTTTATAGTAACCGTGACATTTTATAGTAACCGTGACATTTTATAGTAACCGTGACATTTGATAGTAACCGTGACATTTTTTAGTAACCGTGATATTTTATAGTAACCGTGACATTTTATAGTAACCGTGATTTTTTTAGTAACCGTGACATTTTTTAGTAACCGTGACATTTTATAGTAACCGTGACATTTTATAGTAACCGTGGCATTTTTTAGTAACAGTGACATTTTTTAGTAACCGTGACATTTTATAGTAACCGTGACATTTGATAGTAACCGTTACATTTTTTTAGTAACCGTGACATTTTATAGTAACCGTGACATTTTATAGTAACCGTGACATTTTTTAGTAACCGTGACATTTTATAGTAACCGTGACATATGATAGTAACCGTGCCATTTTATAGTAACCGTGACATTTTATAGTAACCGTGCCAATTTATAGCAACCGTGACATTTTATAGTAACCGTGACATTTTATAGTAACCGTGACATTTGATAGTAACCGTGACATTTTTTTTAGTAACCGTGACATTTTATAGTAACAGTGACATGTTATAGTAACCGTGACATTTTATAGTAACCGTGACATTTTTTAGTAACCGTGACATTTTATAGTAACCGTGACATTTTATAGTAACCGTGACATTTTTTAGTAACCGTGACATTTGATAGTAACTATGACATTTTATAGTAACCGTGACATTTGATAGTAACCGTGACATTTTTTTAGTAACCGTGACATTTTATAGTAACCGTGACATTTTATAGTAACCGTGACATTTTATAGTAACCGTGACATTTTATAGTAACCGTGACATTTTATAGTTACCGTGATTTTTTTTAGTAACCGTGACATTTTATAGTAACCGTGAAACTGGGTGGGTTATGAGAAGCAGCGACATATTCGTTTTTTTTCTCTCAACTTAAAATACCCTGTATAACCAAATTTCAAGACAACTTTCAAGGTGACATATTCCCTTTAATTAAGACCATACTCTTGGCCTTACTCCATACTATTAAGGCCATACTCCTGATGGCCGGATGCAACCGAGCGGAAAAATCTGTCATCCTGCTATTACCAGTCCGCCAATAGTCAGTAGACCAACACACATCTTAGCTGAAGTCGCCAGCATGTGCGTCTGTGTCGGCAATTTTCCACTTTTCCTCCTGTCATCTGGTATTTTTCACTTTTTGCTCCTCTTTACTATCTGAGTCTGAGTTGTTTTAAAGTTGGACCTTCAACTTAGCAGCAACTGAACCTATTTTCACCAGTATTGGATTATACCTAGGAGCTACCCATTATTGACCAAGGTATAACACGGTTATTGAAGGAGGGAGGAATCAAATTGGCCCACCATTCCTGCATTTTTATCGGTTAGTTTTTCGTTATCAGTTGATTTCGAATGATGTAAAATGTTAAGGCGGCGTCCAAAATCTGTCCAAAATTGAAGGGCATATTGAATAGCTGCCAAGAAAATACCTTCTTTGCGCGCCTGTTTTGGGTTGAGGTCGGCTAAATCGGCCGATCAAAGTCATGAATCCGACCGGCGCGCCAGCGAACGGTGAGGCAAACCATGGGATTTGTTTGTTTCAAAGATATTGGTATATGATCATTATTTTTTCAGCCGATATTTATTGTCGGTTTATCGTCCTGAGCGATACAGCCCACCGCGATCTTTGGCGACGACTGTTATGAAACGTGGAAAAGAACTTGTCATGGAATGCGTTAGCATCGAGTAGAGCAGCTTGTATAGCTTGTATAGTATAGCAGCTTGTATAGTATCGCATCGTTTCTTTGCAAAATGTTTATATTTACTGTTACTTTGCAAAGGCTTTAATATAAAGGTACCGCCATAAAAAAACGCGATTGAGGAGAGAGTCGGTTCGTGTGGCTGCGTCATTCATAAACAAACAGAGAATGCCAGGTATTTATATTCCCTTGGAATGGCAACTCACTCACCTGTTCGGTACAGTAAACTGTTATGACAAACGAGACGGAGTGTATATATACGAGTAGAACAATGTAAATTAACACTGCTGCAAAGCAGCGAAGCAGCTGAACTCAATGCACAAGATCACTTCCGTGAAAATTATGTTAATAACTGCAGCTCATTCGAGTTCCGTGCAGGTTTTTTGAACAGCCAGTTGGATGCGTGTTTATTCCACATCTTGTCGCGACACAATCCTTTTGATGCTCAGTTTACACTCAGATTACTTATAATATTAAATTATATTTGCAAATCACTCCGTTTCCTGGCAATGTTCTTGGTTGGACTGGGGATGCTGTTCACAAAGCCTGGCGTTTTTTTGTCTGATTTAATTATGACAGATTGTGTGTCGTGCATGTGTCCGAGTGTTTGCTGTTACATATTCTACACCTCTGTGGCCAACTAATCGAGGTTGTGACACTATGTCCGAGTGAACCTATGCCAGCTGGATTACCCCCTCCTCCCTAAGTTACATTTGGTTGACCGAGGCGGCTGCAGCGACTGGCTAAAAATAACAAGCGCGAGACGGAACAAGAGTCTCCTTCCCACTTGAGGGCTCGTCTCTAACTTTTCCTGACCCAGAACTGTTATTTGTGATTTAGTTTGGAAAGTAAAACTTTGTCAGACCGTCCACGTTTTATCTGGCTTCCACTCCCTTTACAGCGCTGCCCGCCCACCACTATCAGGCAAACATGTCACGTTTTAACGAGTTCCGATCGATAATACTGCCAGTTTCGCCCTGCCGTCTATCGCCTGCCGATCGTGCCATTAGAGGACCTTCACACTGGGCTGCAGCACACTGTTTGAAGAGGCGCTGTGTCGGAGCAGGGGCGGGGCGGGGCGGAGCGCGTCCTCCCCCAGGCCGGTACACAGCTGGCCAATAACCAGCTCCCCGCCTCGCAAACACAGGTGACAAATCGACATAACCAGCTGCGCAATCACGGCAACTTCTATAGCCACGCGCTACCAATAGCACGCAGAAGTTGTTTATCTTTCAAAGCCTTCCAGCCTGCGGTTCTCGAAAGCCCTCACTCTAAAGAAAAACATGCTTTGCAGTTTTTTAAATAGCACGAATTAAAAAGCAACTGTGCGCGACGCGCGTTTGTGTTCTCTTTCTGCCTCCTTCCTCTCCCTATCTTTGTATTATCTTTTACTCTCTCATTCTCCTCTCTTACCATCTCGCTCCGTTTCTCCCATTCTCTCGCTCTGAGCTATCCCTCTCTCCCTCCCCCTCTATCTCACCTCTACCTCCCTCCCATCTTTCCCACTCGCCCTTTCTCCCTTTCCCTCCCTCCCTCCGGAAGCATAATCTCCACAGTCGCCAGATCTGCGGACGGTGCAGATCCGAGCTCGGACCTTGGCAGCTCGGCTGGCGGCGGGGCGGGGCGGGGCGGGGCGGGCGGGGCGGGCGGGGCGGGACCTTGGCCGACTGCGCGCCGTGCTGTGTCGCGCTGGCGACGGGGCCGTCTCGGGGACAGAGCGCGCTCGCCTGACCCTGCCGGGTCCGCCTGATGTGATTGGTCGTCTGAGGGACACTTGATCGACCCGACCGTCCGGCTGTTCGATGACGAATCCGGCTCGTCCGATCACAGTCAGTCTGTCGCCGACGGCTGACTGTCACCGACTGTCACCGACTGTCACCGACGGCCAAATGTCACCGACAGATTATTGACGGACAGATTGGGGCGGAGACAGATTATTTACTCTTTTTTTTGGGGGGGGGGAGTGATTCTCGCCCACCCCGTAGTCCAGCCTATAGCTATATGCCGCCGCGGGTGGGGAGGAGAACCACTCCCCTCCGGGGCGGGGAACCGAATGACTTGCGCCAGTAGCCAGACTCGAACCCGGGACCCTTGGAGTCGAGTCCGAGTCCGACGCTCTACCAACTGAGCCACCCGGCCCCCGGTTATTGACGGACATATTGGGGCGGAGACAGATTATTGACGGACAGATTAGGGCGGCGCAGGGTCAGCAATCTGCGGCAATCCGGTCTGTTCTGAGCTCACTCCTGTCGCGCTGAGGGGCTGCCAGTTGACATATCTGTTGACAGTCTTTACAGAAACGCTCTCGCTGGGAGAAATGCTCAAGGAATCGGCTGGTGTTTTAAAGTTGATTATGGTGAACGTCTGAGTCACGATCAAATAATTCAGCAAAATACAAATCAATCATTTATTTCAAAGCCAATCACGTTGTGACTTTTACGGTTTTGTGAAACATGCATTAAATGGACCCACAACTCACACACAAACAACTATGATAAACCTGCGCTTCACTGTGAAATCCCTTTGAAAGTATGCCGCACAATTCGTCGCACGCCCGCGCAACATCATTGCCACCGTTGGACTGATTGTCCTGTTTACTGTTGCAATCCCGTACGTTGATATAATGTTGTGCAATTGCATGAACTTCTGCGCCGGGCATGTGGTGATGACTTCCGGCGCCGTGTGAAATGTTATATCATTAATCTGGATGTGAGCGGCATCCGGTCTCGTTGCTCGTTGCGCTATGAAATGTCAGACTGGTGGCAACAGAAGTACAGGATCACCTGCACTGTAAATGACTCACGACAATTTAAAGAAACTTTACTGACATCTTCAATTATGTTGATAATGAATATAATATGTGAAGTCATTTGACAACAAGTTTTCACATTTCAACAGTGTCATTGATGTTTCGCATTGCCGTTTTACAGCATTTTATTGCAACATGTAAATATGTGTTATGAGGTATGTTTTGTACGAACTCATTCATCTGGTCAATTATGGTTTGTATGCAACGCGGACTGAATTGCTCAGTCGATAAGGCGGTGGTCTGCAGAGCGGGAGGACCCTGTTCGAATCCCCGTGCTCCCCGCTCTTCGGACCACTTCCCCGACTGGTGAAATCAGGTGGGCTCCTGGACAACTACCGTAGCCTTGGGAGGAGTCGGAGAAGGAGCCTCCTGTAATCGGGCGCAAAGGTCCCATGAGGGGGGTCAGGGACAATAATACAGAGACAAAATAGGATAAAAGCCGTCTGTGATTTATTTTTCCCTAGCCCAAGTCAACTCACTACCGGAAATGTCTTTCACCATAAGACGAGTTACAACCCATCTGCTAGAGAAAACAACATTGATAATGTCGATGAGAAGCTTGATAATGTCGATGAGAAGCTTGATAATGTCGATGAGAAGCTTGATAATGTCGATGAGAAGCTTGATAATGTCGATGATAAGCTTGATAATGTCGATGAGAAGTTCGATAATGTCGATGAGAAGCTTGATAATGTCGATGAGAAGCTTGATAATGTCGATGAGAAGCTTGATAATGTCGATGAGAAGCTTGATAATGTCGATGAGAAGTTCGATAATGTCGATGAGAAGCTTGATAATGTCGATGAGAAGCTTGATAATGTCGATGAGAAGCTTGATAATGTCGATGAGAAGCTTGATACTGTCGATGAGAAGTTCGATAATGTCGATGAGAAGCTTGATAATGTCGATGAGAAGCTTGATAATGTCGATGAGAAGCTTGATGATATCGATGAGAAGCTTGATACTGTCGATGAGAAGTTCGATAATGTCGATGAGAAGCTTGATAATGTCGATGAGAAGCTTGATAATGTCGATGAGAAGCTTGATAATGTCGATGAGAAGCTTGATAATGTCGATGAGAAGCTTGATAATGTCGATGAGAAGCTTGATAATGTCGATGAGAAGCTTGATAATGTCGATGAGAAGCTTGATAATGTCGATGAGAAGCTTGATAATGTCGATGAGAAGCTTGATAATGTCGATGAGAAGCTTGATAATGTCGATGAGAAGCTTGATAATGTCGATGAGAAGTTCGATAATGTCGATGAGAAGCTTGATAATGCCGATGAGAAGCTTGATAATGTCGATGAGAAGCTTGATACTGTCGATGAGAAGTTCGATAATGTCGATGAGAAGCTTGATAATGTCGATGAGAAGCTTGATAATGTCGATGAGAAGCTTGATAATGTCGATGAGAAGCTTGATAATGTCGATGAGAAGCTTGATAATGTCGATGAGAAGCTTGATAATGTCGATGAGAAGCTTGATAATGTCGATGAGAAGCTTGATAATGTCGATGAGAAGCTTGATAATGTCGATGATAAGCTTGATAATGTCGATGAGAAGCTTGATAATGTCGATGAGAAGCTTGATAATGTCGATGAGAAGCTTGTACGAACTATCGCTTGTGCATGCAGAGCATTAAGCAAACGCTACTAAGCTACTAAGCTACTAATCCTACTAATCCCTTTTATCTTCCCGACAACCGATTCTCCATCCTCTGTCAAGTGTCACGCCCACGTTAACCAGAGTCTGGTGGTCGCTGGCCACCGGGCATGTGGTGGCCCCCGAGCCATCCCCCGGGAGTGGTGGGCGCCTTCATGGCTTGGGCCCTCCCCGCAGTTTCGCCCTGTGGGGAAGGGCCCTGTAAGTCGATGGACGTTTGCCCGGTCGGCGTACCATTTTCACCCACTTTACCCCTTCTCATTCATCCCATGGCTGCGCAATGGTCCGAGCGGACCGAAGCGACCTTATCCTAACCAAACCAAACCAAAAACCGCTACCAAGGGACCGGAACTTTGGTTCCCACATGTCAGAAGCATGTTGTAAGGAGGCACTAGTTATTGGCGAACGCACCGTGATCCATGCGGATGCGATCAGCAGGGATTTGTTTTGTGCCACAGAATCTGTCTGGCAATGTCAGATTCGTCCAGACCAAGGTCTGTAAAGATAAGGTTGTGCCATATGAGAAAATCACGTGACCAAGCGATTATGAACCGATCAGCAAGATTTCGAGTTAGGCACTAGAGAATAGCACGTGCAACCACTCCCGGGGCTCCTCCGCTTTTTTAGACCTTAACTTTTTTCCACGTGCTGAAACTCCCATTGGATTAACATAGCGAGTCGTGGAAGCGTAATCACTTATGTAAAACGAAGTATGATGCCAGCCCGTTGAGACAAAAGTAATCATAGGGTGATATGCACAAATAATTGGCGTTTTTTATAGTATTTTTTTAATTTATTTTCACCTTCATATTTTGCAGTAGCATGGCTCCGGAGCGGACAGCTCCATACCAATGGCAACGGTTTTGGGTGGTTTTGACCTAATTTGGTCCACTTAGAGTGAACCAATCTGGATAAAACGCAAAACGGCACCGTTCTGGACCACGCCGGATCGAATGGTGAAGAAATTACGCAAATCAGTCCCATAGCATCGGAGCATGGGCTTGCCTGCAACAGTTGTTGGTGTTTTTTGTCCAATTTGGTCCACTTATAGTAAACCAATCTGTATAAAACGCATAAACGCACCGTTTTGGACCACGCCGAATCGAATGATGAAGAAATCACGCAGATCAGTCCCATAGCCTCGGAGCATGGGCTTGCCTGCAGCAGTTGTTGGTGGTTTTTGTCCAATTTGGTCCACTTAGAGTAAGCTAATCTGCATACAACGAAAAACGGCACCGTTTTGGACCACGCCGGATCGAAAGGTGAAGACATCATGCAGATCGGTTATATAGCCACGTAGTATGGGTTTGCCTGCAACTGGTTTCGGTGGTTTTTGGTCCAATTTGGTCTACTTAGAATGAACCAATCTGGATAAAACGCAAAACGGTGCCATTTTGGACCACTTCGGACTGAATGTGGACAAAATAATGCAGATCGGTTCAATAGCCTCGGAGCATGGGCTTTCCTGCAACGGTTTTTGGTGGTTTTGGCCCAATTGGTCTACTTAGAGTGAACCAATCTGTATAAAACGCAAGAGGGCATCGTTTTGGACCACGCCGGATCGAATGGTGAAAAAAATCATTCAGATCGGTTCCATAGCCTCGTAACATGGGCTTGCCTGCAACGGTTTTTGGTGGTTTTGGTCCGATTTGGTCCACTTAAAGTGAACCAATCTATAAAAAAACGCAATACGGCACCGTTTTGCGCCATGCCGCATCGAATGGTGCAGAAATCACGCAGATCGGTCCCATAGCCTCGGAGCATAGCCTTGGAGCCTGAGAAATTGAACTACAGGTTTGTATCCAATTTGGTTCATTTAAATTAGACTAAAGTATATAAAACGCAAACGGCACCCATTCCGACCAGTTCCAATTGAATGGTGACACAATCACTCAGATCGGTCCAGTAGTTTCGGAGCATGGGCTTGCCTGCTAATCTGGACAGTTTTTTAGACCCTCCCTATTCAATACAAATAAAACATGGCTGCATTTATCATGTGACCAACCCCGCCCTCAGCTGATGCAATACGAAATTGTTAACATTCATATTGACATATATAAAGCCAACTCCTCATATTAATTTATTGCTGACCAATATTGATAGATTGGTCAGTAATAAATTAATACGAGGAGTTGACTGTTGAGCAATAATAAATGTATCACGTGATCAATACCTACACCCCTACACCGGCAAAATAATAGTGCGGCAAAACAATAGCCGAAGTGCGCCAAAAAAAAATCAACCTTTAGACCTGCCATATATGGTCATGCTCCGCCCCGTTATGGTCACGTGGCATTTGAAGGGGGTTGGTCCAGACATGCCATCAATTTGCTGTCGGGGACTCCCGATGGGAGGCAATCAAATGGACAATGCCGGCTACATTCCGACCGACATTCCATATGTCATGCTTTGTTCGTGATTAATGACTTTCTGATACAGAGATTGGATCCGATTACACCAATATCGCTGAACATATTTGCTTGAAACCGCAGTAGCTGGTAAACGAAGATTAACTGCCTCGAAGACAGAGCCTCGTTCCGACGAATTGTCTTGTCATTGATGATGTTCAATTAGCCTAAAAGCATGTGCTCAATTTCGTCTACCAATATTGCATGGCGGGCCGATTAATGTGCATAGCTTACCAATGAAAAGTGCTCCGTTTGAATGAATACTAGCTTATGAGCAGCCCAGGTAGCGTTTTTTTTCCCAGAGGAATTCTAGTGAGGCCTCATTATTTCATCATAATGTTAGTGCAATAGAAGTTATAGCTCTCAGTATTTGAATCCACTTACAGGGTGATCGCGAATGTATGACCTCCCTCCCCCCTAAAAGGCACGTGCAAATTAACTATTTTTTTAATAAGCACGTGCTGAAATACATTGTAGACATTTGGATATCTTGTCCAATTACTATTTTAAACACCTAGGTGAACTTCTTTTCACAATAAGCAATTATCTCCAAAGAGTCCTGTTGGCACTTTCAGCCCAACAGCACGTTTACCATGGGACAAGCGAGTTGGATTGTGCGAAAGAATGGGGAACTGAAGTCGGCTGGTGGGGGTTGGAAGGTGCTTCGGCACGTT
The DNA here is from genome assembly GCA_036785665.1 of Chirona hameri. Lineage (NCBI taxonomy): Eukaryota > Metazoa > Arthropoda > Thecostraca > Balanomorpha > Balanidae > Chirona > Chirona hameri. The sequence continues at coordinate 88,260 of JAXIVJ010000617.1, forward strand.
TCATTCATGTCACAAATCCCAGGGAGGGTACCGAAACGGAAGACTTTTCATAGACTACTTCAACGTGTCAAGCAGACAGTCTCGGTGAGGCCACTGACACCCATCGAAACAACCAAGGGGACTGCGGATAAAGTCGAGAAAAAATATGCAGCAACCAAACTCTCAAGTGAGAGAAACGTTTCGCGAGCTTGATATGGGATACGCAACAGCAGAGGTGCAAACTGTTGCAAATCTGTCACATACTCGAATGGTGTATCCAGACATTGTCACATGTGTGCAGTATTCACTGTATAGATGGAACGTTGACCACTACAGTCATAGTGCGCTGCTGGTAAATTAATCGTCAACAGCAATGAACGCACACTACACGGCGATGAACGCACGCCGTCACGACACATTATGCTCACTGCACGGCAGTGGCGTATCCAGGGGGGGGGGGGGGGGCAGAGGGCACTACACGGCAGTGGCGTATCCAGGGGGGGGGGGGGGCAGAGGGGTCATGGCCCCCTGAGGGCCAACGGGCCCCTCCGTATACCCCACCTTCCACATTTGTCATTGTACAACACAATAAACTGTTTTAACACGCGCAGTGGAGGGGGGGGGGGGGGGGGGGGCACAAAAGTGCTCCCCCAAATGTTTTTTTCTCGTAAATAGCTCGCAAACGAAGCGTCGCAGGGCGGTGATTTTTACGCGACATTTACACCAACTCAATAGCGGATCGTTTGACATAAACAACATCAAAATCGGTCGATACATTTTTGAGTTATACGGATTTTCATTCCAAGATGGCGGCCAGAATCGAGGTCGGCAAAGCGATATCTTCGGCGGAACCAACAGTCGGATCAGGATGATGCAAACAACATTCGGTAGACAATGTCAATGTTCATCCACAGAAACAACTTTGGACGCATTGCTGTTGATCTGTGACGTCACAGGGGTAAAATTCCCAAAATGGTGACATTTGGCTATATTTTACCTTCGTGACCTCGTTTGACCTTGAACATATTGACCGAAGGTCATACATTTTTTTAAGGTAGGTCGTCATAGCAACGTCATACCCTGTACGTTTGATCGTTCTAGCTCTCATACTTTCGGAGACCTGGGGGGGGGGGGGGGGGCACTAAAGTCCTCCACTGCGCGTTAGTGGCATACCCCTCTCCACTGCGCGTGTTAACAATGTGCCCCCCCCCCTCCGTTGGCTATGAGGGCCCCTCTGGTTCAATTTGGCCCCCTCCTGAGTGAAATCCTGGGTACGCCGCTGCTACACGGCGATGAACGCACACAGTCACGACACACATTTGTTGTACGAACAAAACAAAAATCACCACTGGTGCTCCTACCACAGGGGCCCGGGAAAGGGGGGGCAGAGGGGGCGCTTGCCCCCCCCCCCCCAACATCTGGACCGGGGGGGGCCGCGCCCCCCAACTTTGGTGAGCAGAAGTTTCCCTAAAAATTAGCTCTTCCAATTTTCTTCACAAGAAGTTATATAAAATATGAAAGCCTCTTATATAAAATCATTATTGAGTATTATATATTAATTTACAAAAAGTTATAGAAAATATGAAAGTCACTTTCATTTTTTCCCGTTTTCTTTTATAGCATGTCATAAGTATTATTATTATATAGCTTTGCCTTTATAGCAGTATCGTATACCTTTCTTTTCCTTCCTTTTCCTTTTTCCATTTTGTCCTATGAGATATAATGGAAAACTTTGGTAGCAGTACATTTGGTAGCAGTTGTCTGCTTGGCGCGTCGTCGTTAAAATAACGCACTGACGGCGATAAACATCTGCTGCATTTTGTTTATAAGTTTATCCCACGTCAACGTTACGGATGTGGTCAAACTGGCGTGCGGCCCTCTGCTGTCCACTCTGTCTGCCGACGGGGCGGCAATTGCAAGCAAGAGTTATCGTAAATGTCATAGGTTACCGTGATGCGGTGATGAAGCGCCACACTCGCGGGCTTCTTCAAGAAAAACAAACGTCAGGCGTCAGGTACGAGTATTTTATCAGACGACAGGCGAGTTTACAAAGGCATACGGTTCATAGTAGGAAACGGGGGTGGGGGAGGGGGGGGGGGGGGGGTGGCATGACCCCACTTTTACATCATTCTTGCTTTCTATGGTAACCCGCGCCGTGTTGGGGGTGGGGCGTTTAGACGCCCCCCCCCTAAGGTTTTTCGAGGATAGCGAAAAAACGGCGGCGCGCGGTTTTTCCCGTTTCAAAAACGGCGTACGGCGCACAGCGCCTCCGTTTCAGCCACCTTTTTTTGCCACACCTGCTCGGGCATCAATTACCCACATTGTGTGCAATTCTTGACCACAGGTCATCTCAGGTCAGGTCACGCGACCAAACCTCCAAATAAGTTTGCGGTCGTACCACAGCCACAGTTTTTGGCCGATCGGTTTAAAACTTACAGGATTTCATCAGGTCATACATAGATACCTACAATTGGAATATCTAAGATATATCGGTGACCTAAGGTCGCCGGTCGGGTTAATTTCGTGACCTCCCATTATAAGTCAATGGTAAATATCAAAATGTTTCGTTTTCCGAGGATACACATGATATCAGTCCAATTCCTTCTGGATCATGTTATCATAGGCTATTATTGATGATCCAGGTTAAATTTGTGTTCAGTGACCCCTACAGGATCAGCCGAGGTCAGCAGAGGTCACCAACACTTTTTGTGTCAATAACTCTCGTTATAATGAATATAAAGAAGTGAAATCGGAATCAATGTGTTTGTCTCGTCGAGACACGTCTCCCAATATGCAATATGACCTGCTTGGGTCGCCACTTGACCTTGATCTGAGGTCAAATGTATATATTGACTTAAACTGGTCCAAATTAAAATGATTCGAAGCGCGTTGACGAGACAAACATGATGGCGTCAACATTATTGTCGTATCTTTATTAGGTAAAAAGTTATTTTCGAACGTTTTGCCAAAAAATAGCCCTTTTGACATTTGATGACCTCTGGAGCCTAAACTATTAACTCGAGATAACATTAGAGGACACAATATGATTTAATATTTCAAGAGCTTTCGATTGCTTCTTTCTGTTTGTTCCTAGCTATCATAGTTCCCGAGATATTTGGGGGTTTCTGGAGAAAAGTCCTAAAACTGGAAAATCTGACCTTCGGTGACCTCTAGTGACCTCAATATTGACAAACAAAAAAAAAAGTTTCAAAGTGGTTTTTGATAAGCTTTCGAACCATGTCGGTTTTCCAATGAGGACAATTTGAGAACGAAAAGGTGCATCAATATGAGAAGTGAGAAGATTGCGCAAAAAAAATGTTTCGCCCCCCCCCCCCCCAACTTTAAAATCGTTCCCGGGCCCATGTCCTACCATCACCACAAACGCCGCAGATGTTCCTGCTGGTGCCGCTGATGATGGAAATTAGCGTATCTCAGAACAAATAGGTACAATTAAGTGTGCGAAATTGGATGAGAAAATGTATTTTAAGGGCTGGTTGGGTTATAAGGAATACAGCCACAACTAAGACAAGCTGCTGAAATTGGGGCAGAAAGTTGCCCCATTTGGAGCAGAACTTGGGCTGTACCAAACACCGGTAATAGTTCAGTAATTCACCTCCCCAGTTAATGGTGTTCTTGAGGTCCCTAATAGAAGAAGAGTATTATTATGAGACAAAAAAGTCAACTCCTCATATTAACACGCGCAGTGGAGAGGGGTATGCCACTAACACGCAGTGGAGAGGGGGGGCACTTTAGTGCCCCCCTAATATCTCCAAAAGAATGAGAGCTAGAATGATGAAACTGATAGAGTTGGTAGGTGATATGATTATCTACATTTGTCAAAATTTCCTTGACCTTCGGTCAATATCTTCAAGGTCAAACGAGGTCACGAAAGTCAAATCTGGCCAAATGTCACAATTTTTGGAATTTGACCTCTGTGACGTCACAGGTCACCAGCAATGTGTCCAAAGTTGTTTCCGGGATGAACATTGACATTGTCTACCGAATGGCGTTTGAATCATCCCGATCCGACTGTTGGTTCCGAAGATATCGATTTGCCGACCGCGATTCTGGCCGCCATCTTGGACTAACAATCCATATAACTCAAAAATTGATCGACCAATTTTGATTTTGTTTACGTCAAACGATCCGCTATTACATTGGCGTTAATGTCACGCAACAAATACCGCCCTGCTCCGCGCTTCGTTTTCGAAATATTCACGAAAAACATGTGTGGGGGGAGGGCACAAAAGTGCCCCCAACCTCCACTGCGCGTGTTAATTTATTAATAACCAAGACGCGTTTCTATAACTTCTTCAGTTGGTAATTAAAAATAGGATATCTATTGTTAATATTCATATTGACATATATAAAAGCAGTGAACTCCTCATATTAATTGATTAATGACCAAGACGCGTTTCTATAACTTCTTCAGTTGGTCATTACAAATAGGACATGACAACAACTATTTGTATGTCCTATTTTTAATGACCAACTGAAGAAGTTATAGAAACGCGTTTTGGTCATTAATAAATTAATATGAGGAGTTGACTGTTTTTTAAATGTCAATATGAATATTAACAGACAGAAAAGTGTACCAGTAATACCAAAGCTATGACGTCAACATCAAGAACATCATAAGCTGGGAAGGTGAATTACTGAACCCCAAACTCCGCCTTGCCATGTTTTGCGCTTTCCATTTTTGGGAGAAAAAATCCAAGATCATATTTGTTGTCCAGAAGACCACAGGCAGAGTTCCCTATACTTCTGGTAGGGCCAACGCGGAACACCCCACCAACTTTGGTCAGACTTTAATAAATTGTAATGCTAAAAAGGTCCACTTCTCTGCTTAAGCCCCACCAACATTTTTTTGGGGAATGCTACACCCTTGCCACACGGATGAAGGACATCAGAAAAAGTAGGTAGATGTGCCAAAATTCAAGAAATGTAATCATCTTAAACAGTAACAACCTCTGGCCACCAATGGCTCACCTTTAGTTGGTGAAGATTTCCAGTTACTCTAACGTCCTCCAGCGCCGAATGAGTCATTACTTGATGGCCATACCTCCATACTTCAGATTGTTATGTCGTTTGAATGACCTCTTTTGTCCATTGTAAATGCATCCATCGTAACCACATACCAACTTCTGCCTTCACATAGGCACACGCAATTTCCCAGGAGCATCACCACCAGATCAAGAGTACTGATCACCTCCGCTCTCCATCGTCGAAAACCGCGCGGCAGCACCGCTCGCCTGTGGTGTCACACGGGGCACGCTGTCACGCGTGACAGCGGCTTTCGGGATGCAACGGCAACCCTATGGGGAATTATAACGTGGCTGTGACACAGTTGTCGATTCACTCGGACTTTTTGCATGCAGGACTGTACTTTGTAGGTAGACAATTTTGACGCGGCCAATGTCTATTTCAAGGTAAAGGTAAAACAAAATTGTTGGCTTTGATGACGTCAAAGGGACAAGGAAATATTTCATGTCTGGAGGTTTTATTTATAAAGAAGTTAGTCGTTATGATCAAAGTTGTCACATTTTGACACCAATAATATATTATGTGTCACATATCCCGGTTGTCGAGTTGGCGTTTTTTTCAGCTCTGCGCAACAGTTTCGGGAATCCTGCAGAAAGATAGGCGTAGGAAGAGGGGAGCAGGGGGGGGGGAGCCGCCCCCAAACATTTTGGATTTTAACATTACTCCTATGGGCGTTGCATGGAAATAATCGATTTCAGAATGCCTCCTGCCCCCCCCCCCCTCAACTTGAACATAGTTCCTACGCCCCTGTGCAGAAAGATCCTAAAATGCAATCCTTAGCTCCGTCTCCTTGTACCGACCGTCAGCCCAGAATAGGACGTCAAGAGAAGAGGCCTGTGAGTTTCTTTCTGAGGAATTTCCATAAACTGCTGCCTATCCCATGCCAAGCTTGTCATACGCTTCTCTCACGCATGACAATGGAAGGAGTGTGGATGAAAAGGCTATCGAAACGCCCTTAACCCCCACCAGCCGACTTCAGTTTCCCATGCATTCCCACAATCCAACTGGCCTGTCCCATGGTAAACGTGCTGTTGGGCTAAAAAGTGTTAACAGGGCTCCTTGGAGAGAATTGCTCAATTATCATTGTGAAAAGAGAAGTTCACCTACGTGCTCAAAATGGTTACTCAGAATGTCAAAATGTCTACAATGGATTTCAGCACGTGCTTATGAAACATATTATTCTACTTTTGCGCGTGACTTGCTTATTGTATTGCTGTGTCCTTAAATCGCCATCACACTGTATATTTCGCGCACCGTACATAACGTTGTGATCTACCATCTATAAGTGCATGCTTCCCATGATAACATTATGTATTACGCTTCTTGGAATATGATATAAGGTATTTGAAATAATTATAATGAATGACTGAAACCCATTATCAGCAGCTGATATGGCCTGACCGGTGTGTATACCCTCTCCCTGGCCGACCAGTTCTGCCTGGCGTGTGCCGGTGTTACAGACCCAGTCGGCTGGCGCTGCAGCACAGGTCACTGGGGTCACCGGTGCGGAGAACCCAGACGGGATTAGCCTCAAGGGAAGAGCCTGCCTGGCATATCCGTAGTTGCTTGGTTCAATGGAACATTGTACCAAGCAACTACGGACAGGCCAGTCTAGACTTGTGTTCAATTCAATCAATCGACTCAAGTTACTCCCGTCGTGTGGTTAGCCCTTCGGGTACTGATAAGGAGCAGGGTTCGCCACCAGACCGTACGCTAGCTGAGATGCATGTTTAGTATCTAGACATGCGTGTTAGCATACCCAGTATACGTATACAATTTGCATCACAGCTGGCGTACGGTGTGCCAGCGAACCCTGATCGTTATCAGGACCCGAAGGGCTGACCACACGACGGGAGTAACTTAAGTCGATTGATTGAGTTGAATACAAGTCTGCGACGGGCTCGATCCTGGTACGGAATCCACATGTCAACATTACGGGCGTTTGATTGGGAGCGGCTCCAATTTTCGTGTTAGGTTAACGAACCAGAAAGTTAAAAGAAGGGTTAAAGATGAAACGTCTGCTGTGGAAAGCTTTTACATTCTTGAAATTGTGTTCAAGGTGGCTACCATAAATCAGGTGCAGACCTGGATTCATCGGCGTCATACCGTTGTACACACAATCCAAGTTGTCAACTGCATTTGTCCGCGGTTGTCATTAATACATCATCCCGGTGAATTCAGACCAACGAAACGAGAAAGCAAAAGTAGCGAAACGTCGCTGTTGGCTGCGCTGGGATTCTGGGACGATTGTGTGACGCCGACTCTGTTGGCTGGCAGCATTACTGTCCCGTCCAGCCATGCAAGCCCCAGTCGCAATTCATCAATTATGGCCAATCAGCTGCGAGCCTTGTTAACGTCGGCGTCTCAGCCGCCGTGACATCTACCGCCGCCTATGACGTCATACCGAGGCAAACCACACGCTTTACGGATATCGAACTGACAGGATATAACTCTAAGCTATATTAAACGTACTTGTGCAATGCACAAATGGGCACCGATTTCAGAAGATAGTATGTCAAGTCCAAATTAGGCGCACTTATCGAATTGCGGTGAGGTTGTTTTTGCCGGGGAGCAATATAAGTCCAAACTTTGACAGATGCGACGCCGGTAAGTTCGAATCATCATCATCATCATCATACAGTTTTCGCGGCTGAGTCGCTGTCTACTCTATTTCAAATGTCTGAACGTGTTTCTCCTTGATCAAAGTGCATTCCGTTGCTTGATCTGGCGTGTTTACGACAATCTGTGGCGCACGGTCGATCGCTGGATGCATTCCATGGGCGGATCCAGGGGCTGGGTCAAGGGGTCCCCCTCAAACCATATGAAATCGCCGCAAAATTAACACATTTCCTGATGTAGAAGAAAATCTAAGCAGCTTTTACGAAGGAAAATTTGTTTAAAATCAGTCATCAATACATAAACAAGCGAAATCCGATGAGTTGTCAGAATTGTGTTATACTTTTTGGGGGATTTGGCACCCAAACCACCCATTCTGGATCCGCCAATGACGTATTCCAAGGTGGAACATGCGCAACTTGCAGTATCGGAATTCTACGAATGCTAGCGATTAGTTATACTCGCATAATGATCAATGACAGCTCCTGTTTTTTTTTGTATCTTAGGAACTTCTGAATGGTTAGCAAACAAACTTATCTTTGCTTGCATTTGAAGCTTTTCCCTGGCATAGTTAGTTGCGTGGATCCTCATCAATACTATTTTATCGATTATTCCAGTTGACAGAACATGGCAACACTTTGTACACGCCTTTTTTAGCTCAGTTCGCCACCTTTCTTTGTAAGCCAGTATACGCCGTGGGAGGACCGGTGATCCAAGTCCATGATGTCGCCTATCCTGTGTATGGCCACTGACAACGACTGCAGGGCCATTCCTTCCCGTCGGGAACAAAATATCTGGCGTCGAAGAGGCACCACATAATCTCATCACGGTGGCCAATTTACTAGCCCGATGCTCGACTAATTGACCTAAATGGATGTGCAAATTGCATGTTACCATAGGCGTATGTACGCAAGAGAGGGGGGGGGGGGCAAACGGGCAATTGCCCCCTCCCCCGAAGGTCTGTCGAGCCCCCTTTGGTCGAAAAAAAAATGTTTTTTTTAAATTAGATTTTTTGTTGTTGAAAATATGCCCCTTAAATATAGTGGGCCAAATCCGGTGAGTTTTTTTTTGGTGGGGGTACTTTATGCCCCTAAGCAAACAAACAAATGCCCCTCCTGGAGTGAATCCTGGGTACGCTACTGCATATTACACTAGAAAATGTCAGTATTGCCTAATGTGTAAGTTTTCGGTGAAAAGCAGCGACTTAAATTTGTAAAGATATCAATCTCTCCGTCTCTCCGTCTCTCCGTCTCTCCGTTTCCCCGTCTCTCCGTCTCTCCGTCTCTCCGTCTCTCCGTCTCTCCCTCTCTCCTTCTTTCCTTCTCTCCTTCTCTCCTCTCCCTCTCTCCCTCTCTCCTTCTCTCCTTCTCTCCTTCTCTCCTCCTATCCTTCTCTCCTTCTCTCCTTCTCTCCTTCTCAACCTCTCTCCCTCTCTCCCTCTCTATTCTACGAACTCTTTCTCATTATTTCTGCTCTCCCCTCCGCAAATCTCTTCCTTTCCTCTGAGAGTGGGACACGGCCGCAGCCTCGGTCGGTGCCGGTCGCGGAGGAGGACATTTGGCCGCCAGCCATGGCGCGTCCATGGACTCCAGCCGTGTTGGTAGCGGTGTCGGCGCAGCGGCGTCGTCCGGCACCCCGCCAGCCATTGATCGACCCCTCCCCTCCCCCGTCCACACCCCCACACCCGCGGCCAGAGTGGCGGGCACGCTCTGACAAATAGGGCATGGGGCCGCCGGGACGGGTCTAATGCCTCCCGCATGTGTACACCGCGTGACCCGCGGGCCGTCCCCCGTCAGCACCAATCCCCCTACCGCCAAACAAGCGGGTGGTGCAGGTAGGCTGCAGGTGAAGGGTGGGCTGCAATGGAGGGGCGAGTTATGTAGGTAGTGTGCGGCGTCCAGGTGCAGTCAGACGCGGTGAGGTGTTCACCGCTCATACATGATGATGAGTTTAGGCAGATTAAAGGGGTCGTGTATTATTAAATGCATCCTGCAGGAATATGGTCATGCAAGATTGAAATGAATGGTCTGATTTAACAGCCGTACATGGTTTGATGCATGATAACAGCTTATAGTGGGTCTGCACTGTCGGAAAATAGATTTATACTAATCATTTCCCATTACTTATCACTAAAGGCGCGTTGGTCAATGGTCATGAATTATCAGCACTTAAGCAGTGCTTAACGCAAACGCTTGCCTGACAGCTAAATTGGTGTAGCTGCTGTGTGTGTGTAATATGCCCATTTTAGTGCGATGAAGCTTACACCGTTTATATGACGTTATGTTATTTAAGTCCATCGCCCAAATTGTTTTAGTCGGGGCGTCATACTGCAATGACACTAGTAAAACATGCTATTGAAGCCAATGTCCATTCCAGACTATGTCATAAGTTTTCCATTAACTAGGCTAGCGCGGTAAATAATTGAACCATAAACCAAGAACAAATTGCTTGCCTTTCAGGTATAATTTGTCTTTCGCATATTTTGGCAGTGAGTATATAGATGTTGTCATGTCAAAGGTAGCATGACAATAAGCCACGAAATGCTATATGAGATCCGGCATTGACTTTCTGGCATGTTTCAGGCGTGTTTCAGGCGTGTTTCAGGCGTGTTTCAGGCGTGTTTCAGGCGTGTTTCAGGCGTGTTTCAGGCGTGTTTTCAGGTGTGTTTCAGGCGTGTTTCAGGCGTGTTTCAGGCATGTTTCAGGCGTGTTTTCAGGCGTGTTTTCAGGCGTGTTTTCAGGCGTGTTTTCAGGCGTGTTTCAGGCGTGTTTCAAGCGTGTTTCAGGCGTGTGTGTTTATTTACTCAACGCATACATAATAATGCAGCCCTTTACAGCCCTTGCCGCGAGGAACAGCCCTTGTCCTTGTCGGGCGTTCTCTTGAAGAGCCATTCGGTTCATATGACCCTTCAGGAAACCCTGAATGGCATTCAATAGAAAATAACTGGATGCTCGTTAATCAATAACACACTAACCGTCTATCCGTCGAGTTGGTTCAAATGCCTCGCCCGGGAATTGGTTTGCACGCACGTCGTACGGGCTACTCGGAAGCAGACTAACGCTGCCAGTACTCTGAACTGGCCACCCAGTAATGCAAGCCCAGTTAAACATACATTCTCGTCCTTCGTCCTAATGCGGCAGACAGGATCACGAAGGGATATTTTACGCGCCGCACCATGCCGCCCCACGGCCGCCCCGTGCCAGGTCGCTCCTGCTTTGGCCGGATGCCAGTTGACTTTGTGTTGGTCGGGCCATATCAGATCATTTTCCGGCGCTTGAACCCGCCGCCATTGGGTTACGAGCCCATTATCTTATCCTCTGGCCACAAGTTGACGTCGTTAATGGCATAATAACCTTGCGTGAAACCATAGAGCTATGATTCACGCCATCATCCCCAGAACAACAAACAGCTTCGGGGAGAGTATTCAAAGATCATGCAAGACATATGTGTGGTGTCCTATCCACTGCTGAGTGTAAAGATAGTGGAGATACGAAGGTGCGTAAAGGTACGCAGTCTTCACAAGTGGATGTGAGAGCCTATTCAAATACGTGTTATAGAAATCGCAGCTACTTTTTCTCTTCGCAACGTGACGACTGTGCCCACCTCTTTCCAGTGCATTTGAATGGGCTCTCGCATTCTCTTTACGCAGCCGCGTGAAGACCGTGTTTCAGCCTTAAAGGAAATAGTTCACCTTCAACATTAGTTTTAAACTGAGATAGCAGTTTTGTAGCCCGTGTTGGGAAACCCCTATCTGCAAGTTTTCTTGACTGAAAAGACTCTCCAGCCGAATATATTTGAGTTTCTGGCGAAAGAATGCGGTGCTGGCGAAAGAATGTTGCACTGGTTCTAGCCCGGGCAGAGGCTATGCCATCAGCCAATCAGCTTGCAGCTGGTGCTAGCAAGCGAATCGCCGGCCGCCGGTTGGCACATCTCCAATGCGAATTTATCTTTACGCGACTACTTTCAAATCTGTTTGGCTGAACCATTGTTTACATTCGCGTGACGTCAGGACTCTGACTCAGAGAGTATGTATATAGTTTTGATGAAAAATAAATATTTACGGCCTTCTGCTTTGAATCGGTGCGATATAAGGCCATTTTTGACAATATAAAAAGAAATTGTATTAAAAATATAATCAAATCGTGTTGGGCAAACTTTTTCCAAGGTGAACTATTTTCTTTAAGTGTATGAAGCGGAAACGGTGAAAAGCTGATTTTTATGAACGAATCCGTTTGAAGGATTTTGTAAAAACGGTCAGCTGCTTTTAGACATCTTAGCTTTTAGACATATTAGACATCATATCTTTTAGACTTTAAGACAGTCTTTGTTAGCTCTCCGACAGAAACACAATTATTTCTGTAAAGTTATGCTGCTCACTGCTGGCTGGGCGGACTTGCATACTCATGTTTCATTTCAATCAAGCCATGATGTCCGGATGTTTCAGCTACGGACAGTTATGGTGATCCAAAGTGGCCGCTCTGTAAAAGTTTGCTCACATCAATCATGGGTTCATATTTCTTCAAACATGTCTGCGTTTACATGGGAATTATTTATTAGCTGATCTAATTAAGGCTGTCGCGACGGCGACAGTATCTAAATGTCACACCAACTCTTGCGAAGGTCAGATGCTCCTCAAATGTCGTGGAACCATCGGACTGTCAGAATTCCCATTCGACGGAAAATAATGACCTCTTGCTAAGTTTATAGATCACTAGATGCTGGCATGCGTAAAAGTAGGAAATATAATTGGTCAGAATCAACCGTCAAAATTCAGTATGTCTCATCAAACATAAGACAGTGTTACAGAACAAATACGAACTATGCGCAATAACTTGAATTACTGAAAGGGATCAATATATAAAAATGGTTTATTTTCAATTTGTCTGGATGGCAGTGTCTATGCTATGCCGATTCGTAACGGCTAGGAATCACTTCCCTGCTGACTTTCGACCGTGTAAATGTGGCTGATTTGATATGGAAACACCATCTTTGTATTGCGAGCTGACCTTATGAATGGTACTTCTTTCATTTCAAAGCGCGCAGGTGTGCTATCCTTGTATACACATATGTCTCTCTTCATTCATTCCGGTTCGCTTGCTATTCAAAGCTCTCTACGCCTTTGTACTGACTGACTTGGAGAATAATGTATGATATAATGCGCTTTCCAAAGGACCTCCATAGGGATGATATTTTTTAAGAAATGGATGGATGAATAATTATATTTGTGAATAAACAAACTTATTGAGAAATCATTTTTTTTATATAAAACATATCCGCGTATGTATGAGTCCGGCTAGTCACCAATCCCTCGCCCCTCCCCCCCCCCCCCCCCCCCCTCCCTCCCGGTCCGACCTCCAGACACCCCCCCCCCCATCCCTGTATCGGGCCGCGGGTGTGTGTGTGGGGTTAGAGGGGCCGATGGCGGTGGTGGCTGTTGCCAGTGAGCGCACAGGGACCGGTGATCAGAAGACAGACCACGGCCACGAGCCAAGTCGGTCTCCAGGCGGTGGAGTCCTCCCCGGCGTGACAACAATGCCTCCCCGCTGGAGCCAGCCAACGATGGTGACGTCAGCCGCCCGCGGCGCCGACCGGGACACACAAAGGGGATGGCGACAGCGGGGGTGGGGATGGGGGAGTCAGCGCACACACACCGAATGGGAGCAAGGTGGCTGCTAGACGGTTGTTAATCCTTTTTATGTTGTGGTTTATAAAGGATATGCGTAGTTTATAGAAGGCAAGCGGCTCCAGCGCAGTGATTGATCTCATTGAGTTAAGTCCAAGGGCGGATACAGGGGGGGGGGGAACGGGTCCATGCCCCTCCCCCAAGACCGTTCAGGGGGGGGACTATGTTTGCCCCCCCAAGACGTGAAGTAAAATGCATGATATTTAGAACGGTACTGGGCAAAATTGGCAAAATTTGGGCAATTTTGGTAAAATTTGGCGGCGCTGCGCGCCGCTGTTTTTTCCTCAGGGGGAGGGGGTCAAAATGACAAATGACCCCCACCAGGGCGAGAGGTAATTTATAACTTTAATAATTATCACGTTTGTAGGTATCCTTATTTCATTATTTCTATCCAGCACCATTTCGGTCAAGCAAGTCTGCAATAGAACCAATCGGTCCAAATCCATCCTTTCTCCTGTAGGTCCTTGCCGTTCTTCCGGTTACAACGGCGGAGGCGGAGAGGATGTTCAGTAAGGTGGAGAAGACTATCCTCTCCCCGAGCGACAATGAATGAGCTCCGGATGGAGGCGCTGATCATTTGCGAAGCCCACCGCGATACCTATATGTATGTCTGACCTATACGGATGACATTATAATGTCCGGTAGTCATTGACTTCTTTGCGCGATCGGGAAGTCGCCAGCTAGATTATTTCAAGCTGCCGCTGCCTGGCTGGCTGCCGCAGGTTTCTGCCATAGACTGTATGGCAGTAATATGAGAAATGCAGCGTTCATCGTAGTAGGTATCGGTTACTTCGTTTGCGTGTGTCGTATGCGAAAATGGCCTGCCGAGATGCGAAAATGGCCTCGAGGTCCGGGAGCAGGGACATATTTTTTCAATAAATGCAGCGTTCATCGTAGTAGGTATCGGTTACTTCGTTTGCGTGTGTCGTATGCGAATTACGCCTGCCGAGATGCGAAAATGGCCTCGAGGTCCGGGAGCAGGGACATATTTTTTCAAGAACCTGGCAACGGAAGTTGATCATCCTATCCGTATGCGATGCATAGATGGGTAGCTAAAGTTTCTTGAAATGCATATTGAATTTGACGCCATGATCGGGTCATCTGTTTTATTGTTTTGAATGGCGGAAGTGCGACTGGTTCGATCATGTTTGCCGTCCTCGCCTTTAGGTCTTCTTTATCGGAGCGCAACAGATAACAACGACAATTATTTGTGCAGCGAAATGCGTATTCATTTTTCGGTCGGACCCTCCCCTGGTTTACTATCCGAGATTCGGAGCTGGAAATTCTGAAGAAAACTACCATTTATTTGATGCTCCAAGTTCTGTTTTAAATGTCTACGTTAGCTTCTTTCCACTAACATTTTTTTCCTTGACCGCACACAAACTATTCAAATCTAGGATACTTTTCTTTTTTGCCAAGGGTCATCGAACCTTGTAGCAAAAAGTAGTTGGCCCGAAGACGAACGGATGGATTCGTCCTTGGGCAAGGCCGGCTTGATTCAGCTCACATTTTCATGTTTTTTCCTTGCAGTCTGAAACGAAAACATAGGTACACCTTTTTCGATATCCCAAAAGGTCGAAAAGCTCAAACAAAATCATTAGAAATCGTGTGGTTGCAAAATAAAGTGGGCCAAATCCGGGGAGAAATTTGAAATTGGGGGTACCTAGGTAAGGTCTGCTCAAACTGGTTGCCCCCTTCCCAAAAAACGGCCGGCTGGATCCGCCCTAGGATAAGTCCTTGTTTTATTTTTGAATAATGCAGTTAATTAATCTATCAAGATTCGGCCTAATGGCGCAGTCTGTGCATATGTATGTGACATTTACTGTGAGTGGCGCTTAACACCAGTTCTTCTTCCTTACAGCACAAGATGGGTCAACGCTCTTCGAAAAGCAGCGGCGCGGACCCGGCGGCGGCGGCGGCGACGGCGGCGGCGGGGGCGGGGGCGGGGGTGGCCGAGCGCGGCGCCGCCGAGCCCGGCCGCAAGTCAAACTGGGAAGTGATCGAGCACTATAGCAAGTCGGGCCTGCACAGCGGCTCTGTGCGCTCCCGTCCTGGCGAGGTGGGCCTCCTCCAGACCACCGCCGCCACCGAACTGCAGTCCGTCTCGGCCAGCCGCCGCCACCCCTGCCTGACTCCCTGCCTCCGCCTCTGCCGGTCACACCGCTTCGCCGACGAACAGGTCGAGTCGCTCTACCAGCGCTACTTCCTGCGGATGAACCAGTCGTCGTTCTCCTCCCTGCTCGGCATCCTCATCCTCGTACTCGTCTCTCTCGGGCTGCTCGAGTACATCCTGAGTGAGCGGGGCGTGTCGCGCGTGCTGGCGCCCGTGCTGGGCGTGCTGTTGCTGCTGTACGCGGCGCTGGCGCTGACGCTGGCGCGCGCTCGGCAGCTGCGCACCCTGCTGCTTCTGGTGTTCAGCTGTGCGGTGGCAGTGTCGTTCCTCGCGCTTGTGGCGACCGTGGTGCTGACGGCCCCGGCGGACTCAGCCACGGCAGGAGTGTGGCTGGCGCTCTTCTGTGTGTACATGGTGTACACCCTGCTACCGCTGAGGCTGCGGGAGGCGCTGGCGGCCGGCCTGGCCCTGTCGGCACTGTATCTGGGACTGGCGGGATACCTTGTCCGCCAGCAGACCAGCTTCCCGCTACTGGTGAGTATCGAGTGTGCGGGCGGCACACGGGGTACTAGCTGGGGTGGAGGGGGGGGGGGGGGGCAGGAGATGGTCTGAGGTGACGCTTATGTTACCTAGGGGTCATTCCACGTCAAATCGCACAAGAAATTCCCCGACCCACTCTGATTTGGATGAAAATTGGTACACCTGTAGTGTCAAGTGAAAGAAACATACACACCCACTTTTAGGTCCGGGTGACCTCAGGGGCATATTTAGAGGTCATCAAAGGTCACGATTTTTTGCGTACTTTATATCAATCAAACGCCTATATATTGTATGCTAATGGACTTAGCGGAATACAACTAATATCGAAGTGCTCCACAGGTTTAGACCATTCGGAAATAAGGGTAAAAATCTACGTGACCTAAATTTGACCTTTGATCTGACGAGGTCAAAATGATAAAATGTATTTTTCTATAAGTTTGCCTACTCGCAACTAGTCCAAACTTGGCAGAATAAATGGACGTAACATCCTCTAAGAATGTGCAAAAAAGAATGTCGGAGACTTTTTAACTTTTTTAGATACCGCCATTTGAGTATGGTAAGGAAGTGAAACGGAGCAATGCCCCGAGGCTATTTTCATGTCGCTTGCCATAATGTCGGTTTCTTTGGCCCAATTGGAGTCCAATTAGGTGGGTAGCTTCCGGTTGACCAATTCAATAACTTCCTGAGTTTTCAGCTTGACCTGACCTTGCATGACCTAACATGACCTAGGAATAGTGTATTGCCCATACATACGTATTACCTATAGGTAATACGGTGTTTTATAGATGTTAGGAGCATGACACATATGCACATGTGTTAACAGGTGACATTTATGGTTTCCATTGAGATCATGACCCCGGATGACCTTGTCAGAGGTCAACCGAGGTTACTAACCTTTGATAACCTGAGATGATATTTTTGGTCTCTGGAGGTTTCTAGGCCATTTTAGGATGCTGATTTCACATTTGGAATCCATTTTACATAATTGTATATTCCACTGGGTTCATGCACTTCACACGTCAACCGAGGTCACTGACCTCCGATGACCTGAGCTGACATTGTTGGACTCTGATAGCTTCTAGGACATTTTGTGACGCAGATTTCAAATTGGCACCCATATTTTGCATAATATTATACATATAATTATATAAAATGGATTCCAAATTTGAAATCAGCATCCTAAAATGCCCTAGAAACCTCCAGAGGCCAACAAATAATATCCGGTCATCAAAGGTCAGTGGCATCGGTTGACCTCTGAAAAGGTCATCCGGGCCCATTATCTCAATGGAAACCATAAATGTCACCTGTTAACACCTGTGCATATGTGTTATGCTCCTGAACATCTATAAAACACCGTATTACTATAGGTAATACGTATGTATGGGCAATACACTATTCCTAGGTCATGTTAGGTCATGCAAGGTCAGGTCAAGCTGAAAACTCGGGAAATTATTGAATTCGTCAACCGGAAGCTACCCAACAAATTGGACGCCAATCGGGCCAAAGAAACCGACATTATGGCAAGCGACATGAAAATAGCCTCGGGGCATTGCTCCGTTTCACTTCCTTCCATACTCAAAGGGCGGTATCTAAAAAAAAGTAAAAAAGTCTCCCACATTCTTTTTTGCACATTCTTAGAGGATGTTATGTTCATTTATTCTGCCAAGTTGTCCTGGACTAGTTACGAGCAGGTAAACTTATATAAAAATACATTTGATCATTTTGACCTCGTCAGGTCAAAGGTCAAATTGAGGTCACGTAGATTTTTGCACCTATTTCCAAATGGCTCAACCCTGTGGAGCACTTCGATGTTAGTTTGATTCCGCTAAGTCCATTAGCATAAAATATATAGGGTTTGATTGATATAAAGTGCGCAAAAAGTCGTGACCTTTGATGACCTCTAAATATGACCCTTGAGGTCACCCGGACCTAAAAGTGGGTTTATATGTTTCTTTCACTTGACACTAACAAGTGTACCAATTTTCATCAATATCTGAAAGGGTCGGGTACGAAACCGCCCTTTTTGCGATTTTTGCGATTTTAGGGGTCATTTTTGCCTAGAATGACCCCTAGGCAAGCGAAACGTTCAAAAGCGGAATTAATAGCATTTTTAGGAGACGTTTCTGGATCCCGGAATCCAGCTGAGATCCGGATCTCTGTGTCCTGTGTCCCAGGATGCACATGGGACACCAGATCCAGGTACACAATAAGCCAATGGATCAAGAAAGCTCCCAGATCCTGATACATTTTATGCCGAGGCCAGGGGCGTCGTTTTATATAGGCCTCGTAGGGCCCAAACCCTATCAATGTTCATGTGGGCCCTACCAATGCCTCTCTGGGCCCTACCAATGTTTTACAACATTTCCTAAAAGATACATTTTTTTTTAAAACAAAAAGGCATTGGTATAAAGCATATACAAATGTATAGCATGGACCATGTGTGGCAATTACAATACCTAAATATCATAAGTTTGGGTTTTTTAAATTTGAAAATACCTTATATGAATTGTTCCATTTCAGAACATGTATCCCTTGCTCAATTATTTCCCTAATTATTCAAACAAGACAAAAATAATCATGACATGGCGGATCAATGGGAACACCAATGGGAAATTATTAGGGAGGTTCAAAGGTCAGGACACTTTCTGACCTCGAAATGATCCCTAAAGGAACCCCCAATGTAAATATGCGTCAACCCTATTTCCAACATTAGTTGATGTCACTATTGCAAAATGGCTGGAGTTGTACTTGTGTCTCAATCTTATCTGACATGGAATACACAACATGATTTCAGTGATACACACTCAACATAATTTACACAAATTAAACCTTGCAAGAACGCTTTTCTAAAATCAAAGCACACGCCAAATCAGTCCAACAATGTGTCAATATTGGGTCATCCCAAAGACCTGATTTTCATTCGCTATGAAAATATAATAGGGAGATATAATAGTTCATGACATAGTGTGGGTGTGTGTGTGTGTGTGTGTGTGTGTGTGTGTGTGTGTGTGTGTGTGTGTGTGTGTGTGTGTGTGTGTGTGTGTGTGTGTGTGTGTGTGTGTGTGTGTGTGTGTGTGTGTGTGTGTGTGTGTGTGTGTGTGTGTGTGTGTGTGTGTGTGTGTGTGTGTGTGTGTGTGTGTGTGTGTGTGTGTGTGTGTGTGTGTGTGTGTGTGTGTGTGTGTGTGTGTGTGTGTGTGTGTGTGTGTGTGTGTGTGTGTGTGTGTGTGTGTGTGTGTGTGTGTGTGTGTGTGTGTGTGTGTGTGTGTGTGTGTGTGTGTGTGTGTGTGTGTGTGTGGGTGGGGGGGGGGGGGTTCAAGGGGTCAAAATAAGACAGTAATCCTATTTACATCGTACTAAAAAAATCCACCAAATTTCAGATAAGTTGTGTGTAACTCAGTAGCGGATCCAGGCTTTTCTAAGGCAGGGGGCTTCAGGCCCGAGGGCGGCATATTTCCTCGGTAACAGGAGCGGCATGGTCCAGAGGGGCACCAATCCAATATGTCAATTAAACGGGTCAAATATGCCTCTTCCTTAATCCGCCCCCCCCCCCCCGGGGGGGGGGGGGGGGGGGGGCAGAATCTGCCCCCTCCCGGATTTTCTCAATATCTTTAAAACTATGATAGATATTGACGTGAAACGTTCCGTACCTTATGTTTCATCCATTTTACGTCTTCTCTCAACATGTCAGTTGGGCAAACTACAGAGGCGATCACAAATAGATCAATCAATTTTTAGATTGTGTTATGCCCATATTTGGTCATACACGCAGTATGTGAGGCCTATGTCATTTGGCCAATTCGGAGCAACATACGCATACTCGGAGGAGTTGGAGAACATGTTGGAGAACATGTCCATCAATATATCGGAATAATAAATGTGACCAGATTCGGCAATTGTCCTTATTCCACTGTTAATGACGATATAAATATTGATTCCGCGACGCAACGACCAGTGTGAAATAAATTTATAGATCGGTCGTCAGCCGGCTAATCCAATTTTAGATCGTGAAGTCAGGTGGCGAATCAGAATTTAAATCGCTGAGGCTGTTAAGAGTGCCGAAATTGAGATCGCCGACCCTTACTTTGGCCATATCTTCTGCCAAAGTAGGGATCTGATCATACAAGTACAAGACAATATGATGGCGCGATTCGTGCAGTTTCAAACGAGAGAAAAAAATCCAGGGGTGGTGGACATTTTTTGAGGAGTGATAGGGTGTTTGAAGGTGTGAATGTCAGGAAAACAATACATTTTTATATCGGATCTCCTTATAAGGGCATGCTTTGCCCATTTTGATGACATCACGACCTAATTTTTGATCGATCCATTTTTAGATCGCCTCCCCGTAGTTTGTCCAACTGATGTCATTCAAATTAGTGAAATAGTTTGGGAGATAATGACGTTTTAGTGACGTCAGGTCATGCCATTTTTGGTGGAAAAACGTAAATGTTTGAAAAACCGTAGAAAATCGAGTTGTAAAGCAAATTGCAAAAAATAAAATCAAAGAAAATGGAATTTTCTTCAAAATGGCTATCTCGGATATGCATTTTTGTTAGTTTTTTTTAACAAAAAAAAACAACAATAAAAAACAAATTGTTTAGGAAAAATCCCGCAAAATATACATTTTCAAAGATATAGCAAAATGGAATATATATTGGATAACCAAGTATGAACGATATCCACACCAAATTTCAAAGTAAAATCTTTATTTTTGACTGACTTATGGCTCCCAAGTATGATTATTGATTAACTCATGACGTAATTTGCTGAAATTGCATTTGATGACTTTTAATTACCAGATACAGGCAAATAAATGTCAACACTATATTTATTAGACACAACTGGTCTAGAAACGTCACCTTTTTATGTATATTAATCAATTTCAAATTTTGACCTTATGCAACCTGACCTTGACCTGAACTTCGCCTAAGGGCCATTATATGGAGTAGGGTGTAAAATTGGTTATACTACTATCAAACTATAGGTGTAAAATAACCCATAAAACATGTGTTGCATGACTTTCGTAGACCTATTGCCAATAGTTATATTTTCTGACCTACCCTTGACGGCTTGAACTTTGCTTACAATCTCAATTTCCCTTATGCGGAAGATGTATTATGCCTCTGAGAGCACTTTGTGCCATAATAGTCGCAATATAAAGCTTTAAATGGAAGTATAGCAAATCAACCCAAATACCTCGATTGTGACATTTCATTTGACCGCACAGGTGAAAAAAGTTAGCGACACGCCAACACACGTTGCTGTCAGCTGAATGGACTATGAGACAGCTTCTCAGTTTGTTTTTCATAGAGCTGTCTTGAGCTGTCGCCTTGAGCTGGCTTGAGCTGTCGCCTGTCAAATCCTCATCGAGAAACATGCCAAGTTCGCTATTTTGATTTACTAGCAGTGTCTCTTTGCGACAGCCGCCACAGAAATATCCCGGCGTTGTGACTGCCTGCCCATGTTAAAATCCCATAGGCCTCGGAAGCATACCGGCGGGACTGCTATCAGCTGTCTACAGTGCGACGTTTGTGGCGCGGAGTTTTACAACTTACCCGTTGAAAATTCACCTTATCATGTAATTTTGTTGCAAAAATCTCCGTTAGATGTCGCTACCTGTTTCCCATGATGTATAGCTTTAAGTCTTTTTTAAGTTGTATTTTTTAACAATTTAAGCTTAAAACAAAAGAGATAAATAATTTTGTTTTGTCAGGCACAAAACAAAACCAAAAGACAACATTTGGGAAGTATTACATAGCGGCACCTAGCGGCAAAGAGTTGCAAAAAATCAACTTTTAGTAGTCATCATTTAAATATGTGCGAGAGAGTGCTCGTTGGCGGCTAGCGTGTTGAGGGTTAATTTGAGGGTGCTTTTTCATTGACTGAGGTTGTGATGCCTTTCTAACCATGGGGAAAGTAACTGCCAATGCTCCATCGAGGCAAAGGGTGGTCTGTGGGCACCGGGGTTGTAACCATGGAGCGGAGCTTCGTTGGTGGCGTAATGCGCGTCAAGAACGCGTCGTTCGGTGTTGGAGTAAGTGGCAGTGTCCTAGCATTGGGATATTGGGTGGAAAACGTCACCCTGTGGATACTATTTTCCACTCTTTTCCCCAAGTTTTACTGTGAATTGTCCACTCCTTATCTTCAAATGTATTGGATAATTGGAACCCTGATACTGATTTATGGATGCAATGATACCAGCCTGTGGAGGGTAAGTAAGAATTGGCATAGGTTACTAAATCTGGTGAACGGGTAAATGGGTATTGATAAAGCCTAGTACCTGCAAATGTTTTGTAGTTTAATTTTCCGCTCTTATGCTGATTTGTAGCCAGACTTTTCCACTCCGCACCCCAGCTCTAAAGCAATCCCAGGACCCTGGTAAGTGGGCAAGGTGGAACGCGCTTAACCAAGATGAAGTATCAAGCATCCAACACGCAGGTAGATTAATGTTATTGTGCTAAGTTTTTAAGTTAAATCCATACACGTCATTTTCTTATCCAATTGTTAATGTTAACTGCAGACATGTTGTAAATAAGTCAAGCAATTAATGCATTTTTGGGCTATGTGGATAACAATGAGCCATCAATCCATTTAATTGATCATCATCTGAATGGGATCAGTGCAATTAATTGTCAATGTAGCAACAGGTGTTTTGGTTCAATGAACAAACCTAGATCTTGCAACATGGTGGGCATGCAAGTTTTAGGATGCATTACAAAATCACAAGCAGTAGTTATACATGCTGTTCAATAATGTCCCTGTCATCTGGCAAAATCATGGCTGTGAGTTACTTTATTAATTGCTTTACAGGGCATGTCAACTATGGTGTTAAATTGTGGGTTTTGGTTTGGCGCATAGGTACATATTTAAAGTTAAAAAGAAACAGAAAATATCGTTTTGACGGGTGTCAGCTTTTAAAAGTATTGCAGAAGACTAAATGAAAAAGAATTTTAGTGTATGTTTTGTCATTACTCCTTGGTATGCATTGGTGCTCAGTATAAAAAGGTTTGTGTTCAATTCAGCTCAGCAATCGGCAAAATTGGAGGTTAAATTGTGCTGTCACATATGGGAAAGCTTTCGCTTGCGTTGGTGACAGCTTGATAGTTTTTTCACCTCTGCCTGACTGTGACCTGACATGTGACCTTATTTTGCACATTTCACGTATGTTTTACGTGCGTCTCATTGAGAGCTTTCGATTGTTTACTTGTGCGTCTCGCTGCGGTTATTTGGTTCGGAAGATAACGAGGTGGCAGAATATGCCCCCACCCCAGTTCGGCTGAATATACCCCACTGGGCGCGGGAGCCGGGACCCTTTTGAAAGTCCGGTGGCACGATTGAAGGTCCGACGGCGGATCTACGTAGGTTCACACGATTCACAAGATTTACATGATTTTTATTCTCCGGGATAACTACATACATGTAGCCCGCTGAAGCAAAACAAATTATTTGGGTCAACATCGGGAAACTAGGTTACATACGTGAGTAAACAAGGAGCAAAATCTTGTGTTACGACAGTAGTGTCGTTCCTATTGGATCGCTCCAATCCAAGGGGATTGTAAAACGTTTTCAGCGTCTGCCACCGATTTTACGACATTTGGTCTAAAGATCAAGTCGAACCTCTTGTTTCTCAGAATCAGGTCCATTTTGACCTTACAGGTCTCATTCAAGGTCAAATTAAATGTCAAAGGACGGGAGACGATGCAGCGCCCAAGTTTGCGTCCGATTGCAACACAAATGGTCTCAAACGATGTTCCGTGCCCATTTCCAGGATGGCAAGCATTCTTAAGAGTAAATTCGTTGCACGTGACTTTCCAGGACAAAGGACGGGGAACGCTGTAGCGCTCAACTTTGGGCGCTAACTTGAAGGGCACGGGGCACAACTCTAAGAATGCTTGCCATTCTGGAAATGGAAAGGACAGGGGAAAAATCCCGTCTTTTGACCCTGAATTTGACATTAAAGGTCACGGGGCTTGACCTTGCAGGTCACGAGGCACAACTCTGAACATTCTTGTCATCTTGGAACTGGGCACAAGAAATCGTTTGAGACAAATTTGTCGCGATCGGACGGTAACTTGGGGCGCTACAGCGTTCCCCGTCGTTTGACCTTTAATTTGATTTTGAAGGAGACCAGTAAGGTCAAAATGTGCCTGATTTGTTAAAGCAGGAGGTTCGTTTTGACCTTAGTCCTTAGGACCAAATCGCGTAAAAAATGGTGACCGACGCTGAAACGTTTCTGTGGAGCTGTGGACATCTTGGACATTCTATTTTTCTCCAAGCTATTTTTAGGCGCCCCGAGTGTGAAAGGTACGTCAGCACCTTCAACGCCTCGCCAGGCATATTTAAAAAAGTGTCACGGTTATTTCATGGGGTCCAGACTTCTTCGCAGGCGCCATCCAGGTCGCTATCGGGAGTGTGGGGAGGGGGGCAAAAGCGTGTTATTGGTTTCGAAGGTCACGGGTGCCTGGTCGCCGTCGGAGGGAAGCTAAAGGCGTCAGGGTGCCACCATTCTGAGTACGCTGGGACACCGCATCGCTTTCGGGCCGGCAAGGTGCCATTCGGGGGCGGTATGATACCTTCTGAGGGTAGAAAGATGCCTTCCGAGGGTGGCAAGACATCTTCCGAACTCCGAAGGCGGCATATTGCACTCTGAGGGCGGAAAAATGTCTTCCGAGGGCGGCAAAATGTTTTTCGAGGGCGACATGATGCTTTCCAAGGGCGGCATAATGCGCTCTGAGGACAACAGGATGCCTTCCGAGGGCGGCATATTGCGCTCTGAGGGCGGCATAATGTACTCTGAGGGCGGCAAGATGCCTTCAGAGGGCCACAAGACATCTTCCGAGGGCGGCATAATGCACTCCGAGGGCAGCAAAATATCTTCCGAGGGCGACAAGATGTTTTCCGAGGGCGGCATGATGCCTTCCGAGGGCGGCATGATGCCTTCCGAGGGCGGCATGCCGCCTTCCGAGGGCGGCATGATGCCTTCCGAGGGCGGCATGATGCCTTCCGAGGGCGGCATGATGCCTTCCGAGGGCGGCATAATGCCTTCCGAGGGCGGCGATGTACCTTCTGAGGGCGGCATAATGCGTTGTGAGGGTGGCAAGCTGTTTTATTAGGGTGTCAGGGTGCCTTTCAAGAGTGCTACGACGCTGTCGGTAGACACAAGGGCACCCTGGCGGCCTCCCGAGAACGCTACGGCGCCCTCGGCGCCGGCAAATCCTTTGCAAGAACGGCGTCGCAGCGCCTACGGCGCCGCGGTGCCCGAGGGCACCGTTTTCTAAGGCAGGGGGCTTCAGCCCCTACGCCCCCCCCCCCTGGATCCGCCACTGGTGTAACGAGACTTTTTGTAGAATTTCCCTAGGTTTGCAAAAATTTCCCTAGGTTTAAAGAGGGATGCGTATCCATGGACGACAAATATAATCCATGTCAAATCTACTTCCGTATGAACTCATACGTCCTCGCAGCATAATATCCTCGGCTTTCTGTCGTAGCGAGCTTCTGTCTGAATTTTGTATGTTTTAAGTGGTAGATAAACCTATCCCTGAAATACTGGCATCGTACAAAATAGTCAGAGCTATTGTGTGTTTGATTGTGCGTTTATATTTCGAGAAAGACGAGAGCAGAGTTCGCTTGTAATTTCACAACAGTGGAGCTATTGAGAAGGTTCACGCAAATGCTGGGACCTATTTTTTAGTATCTATGTGTGTAGCTAATTTGGTTGGTGTTGATATTCTTGTGATTCTGGGTCCTCTATGCAATGGTGGATGATTTGTGGGTGTACCAATAAATACAGTTATGGCGAAAAGGGAAAACAAAAGTGTCTTCAGTTTTGCAATTGGTTGAGTTTATGCCCGACCGAGATACACCTGGGGCATTCCACGACAAATCGACCAAGGTTTGACACCCTCATATTTTTGGAAATTCTGAAAATGGGTTTATAGGGTAATTTCGGGCGCTTAAGCCAGCTACTTTTTTTAGATCAACGGTCACCGAGTTATAGCCTCGGGCATTTTTGAGAGGTCATGTTGTAAGGCCATCTTTGATCGCCTGTAGCTTGCCAACGAACAGCACGAACATAATATAATTCCATATGATTGAGCTCGCAATGATACGAGGAAACTTTTGGCGATTTCAGATGTCAATTTTGTTTTACCCCGTGACTACGTGACCTGGTTACGTGACTACGTGATCAGTCCTTATGCATATTCTTTCAAAAGAAAAAGTAAAGCAAATATGTTTTTTGCCTATAAAGAGTACTTTTGTGCTTCGCAAAAACTCCGGTAGGCAGCGCTGCGAACATATATAAGTGTATCTTCGGACTAGGTAGATATATCGAGATGCAGTTAACGACAGTGGAAGGTCTAAGTATTCTGAGAGGAAAATGCACCAATACTTTTGTGATCTGGGGTCAAGTTCAATGCCGTATTTAAGGTCAAATATTGTAGGTAGCGCTTTGAACACATGCATGTGTATCTCTGGACTGGGTTGAGATATCGAGATGCGGTAAACGACAGTGGATAAGTCTAAGTATTCGGAGACTAAAATATACAATACTTTGTGATCTGAGGTGAAGGTCAAGGTCATATGTAAGGTCGCAATTTCAATATTTGACCTTAAATATGACATTTACCTTGACCTCAGATCCCAAAAGTATATTTACATTTTCGTCTCAGAATACTCAGACCTATCCACTGTCGTTTACTGAATCTCGATATCTCTACCCAGTCTAGAGATACACAGCAATATGTTCAAAGCAGTACCTGCAATATTTGACCTTAAATGCAACCTTGACCTTCACCTCAGATCACAAAAGTTTGCTTACATTTTCGTCTGAGAATGCTTAGACCTATCCGCCGTCGTTTACTGCATCTCGATATCTCTACCAAGGTCAAGGTCATATTAAGGTCGCAATTTCAATATTTGACCCTAAATGTGATCTTGACCTTTACCTCAGATAACAAAAGTATTCGAGATTTTCCTCTCAGAATATTTAGACCTATCCACTTTCGTTTACCGAATCTCCATATCTCTACCCAATACAGAGATACACATACATGTGTTCAAAGCGATACCTGCAATATTTGACCTTAAATACGACATTGACCTTGACGTCAGATCACAAAAGTATTCGTACATCGTCCTCTCAGAATACTTAGACCTGTCCACTGTCGTTTACTGCATCTCGATTCATCTACCCAGTCCGAAGATACTGGGTATATATGTTCGCAGTGCCGCCTACCGGAGTTTTTAGAAGCTTTGAAGTACTCTTTATAGGCATTTTTTTACTTTTTCCTTTGAAAGAATATTCATACAGACTGGCTTCAGACAAAAATGCAAATATTTTGGAGCCACAGATCAAGGTATCTCATGGAAAACTAGGTCACGAAGTCACGGGGTCAAAAAGAAAAAAGAAACATGCGAAATTGCCAAAAGTTTCTCCGCATCATTGCAAGCTCAACCATGTGCAATTATATTACATTCGTGCTGTCGTTGACAAGCTACAGGCGATAAAAGATGACCTTACAATATGACCTCTCAAAAATTCCCGAGGCTATAACTCGGTGACCGTAGATTTGAAGAAAAAAATCAAGATTGTCACGGCTGGCTTTAGCGCGCGAGATTATCCTATAAACCCATTTTCAGAATTTTCACAAATATAACCGTGTCAAATTTATTTTTTTTTGGTCGATTTGTCGTGGAATGCCCCACATTGCAAATGCTACGGAGTCTAGTTGCCTGATCTGATCACACAACTAAAATATTGCCACCATATCTCAATCTGCCGAACAGCCCATCGCATGGTGACCATAATGCATCACCAACAGTAAAACAGCTTTATTGATTTCAGTCAGCTTTATTGACAAATCGCACAGATGTGACACAATGTGGCGCTAATGTAGGTGGTTTGGCGTCTGGTCACCTCAATGAAGATTGCGCTCCCATCCCTCAAAAAGAGTGACAGTTTCCAAATCATCTTCTGCAAACAAAATGGACAAATAAAGGTTAATCCTCGCCCTACGGGAGCTTTTTCACCTTCGCCCTACGCGGGGGGGGGCCTGACAGGCCCCCCTGTTAACTTCCAAACCAAGCAACTTAGAGCAATGCGGTTTGAACCAGCATGTTACCTGTCATGAGAGGAATCTAACAGAATTATATTTTTAGGTTTCAGGTCAATGGGTGACCTTCCAGGTTAAGTGAATGACCTCCGATTTACCACGTCCAGAACAGCGATTTTGCTTTTCAGAAAACCTAAAAATGAGAAATTTATAAATGTAAATAAAAAGGCATGTCCCTAAACCAATTTTGGCTCAGAAATACAGCAAAGGTAATTATTTGTTCGTATCTTGTAAAAAAAATCAAAAAAAAGTTATTAAAAAATGACGTCATCAGTTTCCTACACTTAGGGCGCCATCACTCAGTCAAAAATGAAGATATTGCTTTGAAATTAGGTATGGGTATTTTCCATACTCAGTTCTCTCACAGATATTCCGGTTTTTCTAATATCTTTGAAAATTTAGATTTTGTGGGGATTTGTCCCCCCAAAAAAATCAGTTTTTTTATTTTATTTTAGGGGTCAAAAACCCAAAATATTGCAAATCCGAGATTTCCATTTTAAAGAGAATGCCATCTTGTATATTTGGTGAATTGCGTTTGGAATTTCCTTTAAAACTGTTTTCTACCATATTTCAAATATTTATCGTTTTTCCACCAACATGACGTCATCAAAAAATGATTATCTCCCAAACTACTTAACCAATTTCAATTAAATTTTTACAGCATACGTATAATTGTTGTAAACTCAGCTAACGTAAATTTCAACAAGATGCGCCGCATGTTTAAAAGGTATTCAAGAAAAACCTAAGGGGGGGGGGGGCTGTCAGGCCCCCCGTAGGGCGAGGGTTGATACAATATTCAGGGCAGGGCAGGGTAGGGCAGGGCACGGCACGGCACGGCACGGCACGGCACGGCACGGCACGGCACGGCACGGCACGGCACAGCACGGCGTACAGCCGAAGGCATTAAACGTACTCTTAACTTCAGTGCCCACGTATACTGATTGGAACGGTGAGCATATAGTGGTCCAGTGCTTATCTAGCTGGTTAATAAATTAATTTCCTGGAAAAACACTCTGAATACATAAATAACTCTGATTCCTACTTATCCTTCACCTCTTCATGATGTACATATATTGCTTACCTTGAGACTCCGAATTTTCCCACAATAAGAAGCAAATACTTGTATAAATAATTAATTAATAAACTATTAAAGAAGGCACACAACGCCTTGTCATATAGCCTTGCACAACGCTCTACTACATTTGTAATTATAAAAGTGCACCGATTTTGCCTACAGTGTTCTTCTGATGTACTGAGAGCTGATTGGTCGAAAGCATGCGAAATCTGACGTAATTTTCATGTAGAAGGGAGCGTATGACATCGGAAAAATTTGGCAGCCAATCGCCAATCGTTCTTTGCGTTATGCTGCCATATTTAAAGATGTGCAGGCATATTCTGGGGGACAATACGGTCTCGAAACACCGAACATTCAGACAAATATCGGTACACTCAGAAAAATAGTTGTATTCAAAGAAGTCTCTTTCAATCAGGGAGTGAGTATTCTTTTTGGGGTGTTGATTATAAAATGTAGACAATGAAATACGGAATGTTTCTTCTGTATATTATCCTGCTTGGAGAATAGCTTTTGGACTTTAAAGAAAGCCTTTTGTGTATAGAGAATTTCTAGATACAAATCTGAAAAGTCTCGTTACATAGAACTTATCTGAAATTTAGTGTGTTTGTTTTTGTTTAGTGCTATGTAAACAAGACTAATGACCCCCACTAACTCGAGAACATGAAAGGGCTAGAAGGACGCAAAAAAGTGATCGAAAGCTCTCGACAAGGAAATTCGAAGTTACAACTGGCATTGTTTGGCACGAGTCAATATCGAGGTCACCAGAGGTATCAAAGGTCAAATTTTCAAAGTATGGGACGTTGCTCAAGAACCCCCAAATATCTCGGGAACTATGATAGCTAGGAACAAACAGAAAATAGACATAGAAAGCTCTTGGAAATGCAATCGGCATTGATGTCCTTAAATTTTAGCTCAAGTTAATAGTTTAGGCTCTAGAGGTCACCAAAGATTTGCACATGCGTCCTCAGAAAATGTAAGCATCTCATTTGACCGTTTTTAGACCGAGTGAATAAATGCTGTGATTTTGATGGCGATTTTTTATAGTAGCCGTTTTCACGAAGGATTATTGCGCTGAAAAGTTTCTGAAAAGTTTCTGAAAAGTTTCTGAAAAGTTTCTGAAAAGTTTCTGAAAAGTTTCTGAAAAGTTTCTGAAAAGTTTCTGAAAAGTTTTGGTATAGAAGTCTTAGTATATTATACATTCCTAGAAACACATACCTGAGGCCTGTTAGGCACCTAAGAATACTCGACTGCGAATGCGCAGTAAGGCGCACTGAGCCTGGGCGGAGGCTAACTGGCGAATGACGTCAGAAACTATGACGTCATCTCCCGTCATGCTCCCCAGATTGTCTAAGCCAAATATGTCTGGATGTGCCCAATTTTGGAATACAATTTCGACGATATCGGCGCCGGCGACAAAATAATCGGGCACATATCGCGGAAACTGGTGGATTTTGAGAAGATGAAGATAAAGCAATTTACCTCATCGGCTGATGATCACGGTCTTCGTTGACGTGATTCATGCCAACGTCCTCGTCGCTACTTGCTTGGTCTTCCATGAAAGCATTGTTGATTAAATCAAACTTAAAATAAATGAGGAATCCCTCTTCGCTTACCTTCCATCCTGATTACAATATATAAATCAATTATAAACAATTCAAAGGCACGTAGTTCAGGCGTCACAACAGGATTGCAAGATAGCTGCAATAAATAAAACAAAAACAGAAACTTATAGAAAGGCTGCTGCAATTTTGTATAGCCCACTTCTGCATTGCAAATGCAATTGTCCAAGAATATTCGGTCTATCTATGACGTCTTCAAAAGTGTTATGACGTCATCGAAGCTGTGACGTCACTTAAGCCAATAATATTATTAGATGCCGAACAGGCCTCTGATTTAGGCGATATTATCACTATTCAATAGTTATGGAAATATGCATTGAGTTCATAACAAGTTTATGATACAGAATTTACCGTTTTTAAAGAACATATGCGTCTAGAGTCCATTCGTTCAGTTTAGCATACCGTCATACTAGTTACTAAATCTGGCAGCGTCATGGACCACAGGTCTGTCTGCGCATGCGCAGTGATGTGTCAGCATAGATTCGCCGCCGCTTCCGACCCGCGTGCCGCACGCAATGGTCAAAGCCAAGCCGCACAGGCCGGCCGCCGGATTGGACCGGATTGGGCGAGTCCATTGCGTCCAATTGCGTCACACGCCACAGAATGTTCTGAATCGTTCTGAAGTTTTGACAAGTTTCAGTCTGTGGAGATCACAACTGACCTATCAATACTTATCTTACTAATTACCACCAAACCACAATTTTGTCAATATATTTTATTCTTACCGACATATTACATAATTCTGATGGACATTCCAAGCGAAAAATCACATGTAAAAGTTGTGTAGTTAAGGGATGGATCGACGAAACTTTTCAACTAAGACTTCTATACCAAAACTTGTTAAAACTTTTCAGAATCTTTTCAGCGCAATAATCCTTAGTGAAAACGGCTATTGTTACTTTTCCCTACAAATTTCAAATTTCGAACGCTTTGTGAGTGGAAAAACGGGATCCGAATTGAGCTACAATTGTGCATCGCCTCATGGCATGTGGAAATGGACTTGCATGTGGATGTGGATGAGCATGTCTTGTCATCGATATACAATATTTATTTTGAAACACCCTAGATTGATGCCGCTTCTCAACCACATGGGCAGTATCACATAACCTGGTACGTCTACTCAAATTAAAACATAGCAATGAGTTTGACAGTTTTGAATATGGTTTACTGCAGATTGGTTTCACCGATCTGCAGTATGAATTAGGTTGAAGCACAAGGCACAAGGGTTGAAGCACATGCCGACGACTTTTATCGTTTATCGCGAGTGATGGTCATTGACCGCATGTCTTGCAAATTTGACAGCATGACGTGCTCCGGCTCAGACAGCATGACGTGGTATGGCAGTTGCATTGTTTGCTCATTTTTTATTCGTCCTCGCACATGATTCGTAACTTCGAAGTATATGTCACATACACAGCTGCAAATTCCAGTGATCGCAGACTGGATGTCGTGCCCATCCTCTGGTACATCATCATCATCATCATCATCAACATGTTTATTGTTCTAAAACATATTTATGTTACATACACATACACATACCTACATGTTATACGTGACTTCGCACGGGCCGAGTGGGTTAAAGGCTCGGCCGGGGATTTTTGCCTACTTCGCTGGATTTGCGTGCATTAAATTAATCTCAATTGATGTACTTACTTAAATATTAATGCGTCACCTTTAGCCCGTTAAAAACACGAAATATTCCATGCTGGATACATACATGTTATACGTGACTACGCACGAGCTGAGTGGGTCAAAGGCTCGGCCGGGGATTTTTGCCTACTTTGCTGGATTTGCGTGCATTCAATTAATAGCATTTAATGTACTTACTTAAATATTAATGCGTCGCCTTTACACCGTTAAAAACACGAAATATTCCATGCTGGATTGGGTTACCTACATCCGCGTACTGCTGTGCCGGTCCGGACGGTGTGTGTGTCGGTTTTATCGAAAAGTTGCTCTTGAGCCGGTCACCATGTGCAAAAAGGCTGTGCATCACAGGGATGGACAAAAGGGTAACATTTCCTCCCTCTTTAATCGCGAAATGCGCATCGGTGACGATGTTTGAATTCGGTGATGTTGTTG
Organism: Chirona hameri; assembly: GCA_036785665.1. NCBI lineage: Eukaryota > Metazoa > Arthropoda > Thecostraca > Balanomorpha > Balanidae > Chirona > Chirona hameri. Next base: position 121,120 of record JAXIVJ010000617.1, read on the forward strand.
CAGTGACCAAAATGTACCTTGTTTATTTTTTATTAAACAAATGATTGAAGGCTGGAGCTTAAAATTAAGTGCCTGAAATCCGAGGCGAAACTCAAATTAAGGGTAGGTTATAGGTTTCGGTGAAGACGTTGGGCCCTACCAATCATTTTGATAAAACGACACCCTCGGCCCGAGGGTTTCACTGGGATCCCAGATCCAACTTCGGGATCCAGGCACGCCGGTAGGTATCTACTACTTGCTAATTTTATCATATGGGAGAATTCATCTCTATGTTTGCTAATAGGTACAAGGAAATTTGCAGGTACTAATTATCTACATAGTACATACTACATACGCAAAATAAAGACCATCAATTTTGATGTCAGTCCCTACATCTGGTGTGTTTCAAGATCTGAGGCTCGTTTAAATTAGAGATCCACTGAAATTCCAGATCCTGAAGCATTTTACGCCGAGGGATACAGGAGGATCCCAGATCGTCATGCATTTTATGCCGAGGGATCCACTGGGATCCCAGATCCAACTTCGGGATCCAGGCACAAGTCTGATTTTTATAATCTTATTGTTTGGTTGCAATTCTGGCTAAACATAATATTTTCGAATCCGTTTGCATTAAGTAAGTGCCCATTTTGTTAACTTTTCTTGTTTCATCTTTGCCCATTTTTAAGTAAGTAATGCCCATTTTTTTTTTGTCTTATATTTTAGCAACTGCGGAGATTTAATTACCTTTTTCAAACTGTTTAAAGAGAAATATTGACATATTCCCACACAAATGGAGTTATTACTTGAAATCGACAGACGAGACCAAAATATATTGTAAATTGGTCACATTATGCATATAAACATTTTTAACGAAAGATATTTCAAGTTAAAGTTCATAGGCGTTCCACACTTTTAACGATCGGTATTCTCAAGTACTTGGTAACGAATTTCGGTCCCCACCAAAACCCGGTATTGTTTTTGACGAAATGGTTTGGAAGATATGTCTTGAGCACTCTGTCTATTATGATTATGTGCCCTACAATCCTTAACAATCGACACAAATTGAATAAAAAGGTTTCCAAATTAGCAGTTAACTTATGCACCCAACGACGGCCTAGTTAGTGGTTGCGACCCTCAGTTTTGGAAAACAATTGTCATAATGGTTCATTGACATTAGGAGTTTGGCATAGTTGTCTCTGGCTGTATATACTAGAGGCCGGCAATGCGATCGGGGCATTGCCTTGGGGTCAAAATCGTAATTTGGTTTTACCCCCCTGGAGGGTTTATTTGGCCCCTCTCAGGCTCTGCAGCCATTAATGGATTTTGGGCCGCTGTATCGCGCACGTGACCTGCGAGTATCAAGTCTGTGTCACCAACCGCGTGACCTGAGGAGGCGAAAGAGGGAAAAAATGTTGGCGCCCACTTTTTGGCACTTATCACGTGCCACATGACATCGATTGACCCGAAAATGGTACCATCATCTGTCCGCCGTTTTGCCGCATCCAACAATGCCACCCGCGTCGAAATTGGCCCAGCTGTTTGGTCTCCACGTGTCAATATGCTCCGTTGGGCAGACACACACACACACACAAACTATACACACACACACACACACACACACACACACACACACACACACACACACACACACACACACACACACACACACACACACCCGCACCCGCACCCGCACCCGCACCCGCACCCGCACCCGCACCCGCACCCGCACCCGCACCCGCACCCGCACCCGCACCCGCACCCGCACCCGCACCCGCACCCGCACCCGCACCCGCACCCGCACCCGCACCCGCACACGCACACGCACACGCACACGCACACGCACACGCACACGCACACGCACACGCACACGCACACGCACACGCACACGCACACGCACACACACACACAAACAAGCTCCTCCCACTTTCCGAGCGACATCCCGGAGGAAACACCTTTTCTACAACAATCAACAAACAATCGAAAAAGTGGCAATGAAATCGGAAGTTCATTTATGCACTCAACGGCGACCTATTTAGTGTCGGCGATTTGTTTCAGAGACATTGTCACAGTGCTTTCAAATGAAATAAAAGCGCCATATATGTCACGCCAGATATAGGGAAGGACCATATCGTTCGTCACTACATATAAATACATATATTTAAATTTCCCAGATTTTAATTATCGAAATATAAAATGTTGTTTTACTTTTAAATTGAGACGCAGTCATTTTGATCCCATACACGTGTCATACGATAATGCAGAACAACAAATCAAAAGGTCAATATTTACATTTAAACACTGCAAACATTTTTACCCTTTCCTAGAGGGTAAACCCGCCAAATCGGGTAACAGGGCTCACAGACGTTTTTCACCACCTACCGGGTGGTAAACTCTTTTCATTTACTCTCGCCCGGAGGTTAATTTTTCTTCTCGAGATTACCCTTTGCGAACGGATAAATCCTTAACGTTACCCTTTGTGAGGTTTACCCTCTCACCATTGAGCCTTTGTCTGAAGTGACTCAGCTGAACGCCATTGGCTGACTGGAGCCAAATATTCTCTCATGGTTATCTTCCGAATCATTGAGCGTATCGGATTTGTTTGCAGCACTCAGACAGCTTGTTTATCCCAGGTATGATTCAACAGGTGGTTAGGATGACTTTAATCTCTTTACCAAAAATATTGGTATATTTTACTTTGGACTGAATGTTTTGACACAGTGAAACGTCAACAATATAATATGGTTTGTTGTCCCTATCCATTAGTGTTTCCATGATAAACCCTGTCTTTCGTCTCGCCAGATAATCAGCTTTTCACGTTCGTTCGACTTCCAGAATGGGCTCGTCAATTGCGATCTCCCCGGCGGGGGATCCCCGGAGGAGAAGCATGTACAGTAAGCTCCACTTGCATGGAGACTGATCTCACAAATCCATGCTTACAGATATAAATCCAGTGGCGGTTCTCAAATCAATAATATAAATCCAGTGGCGGTTCTTCCATTCCATGAGGAAGTGCTTTACCTAAATTAGCCAAAACAGATAAAGATCTTATTTTTTTCCTAAATGTTCAACAATTTTAGTAAGGTTATAAGGTACAAAATATTTAATAGACAAAACAATTTTCCAAACAGTTAAAACGCGTCTCATTTGCATGTTATTTCAAGATGTTTGCTGGTATCGATAGGCGCAAATCAGCCTGGCTATTGCAATTTAGCATTGTGAAAATTTGGGCTGTGAGGAACTGCCTCACAGCCCAAACGCGTGTTTCGCCCAGATCTTTGGCGGTTTTCGCCGGGCGCTTTCGTTCGGGAGAAATTACATGCGGCATCAACGCGGCAGCAGCAAAGGACCTTTATGACAGGCACCATGAATGTTTCGGGATATTTTTAATGCGATATATTTGTATAATGGTTTAACCCTCGCCCTTATACGGGGACCTTTTTCACCTTCGCCCTACGGGGGGGGGGGGGGGCTGACAGCCCCACCCCCTGTTAACTTCCAAACCAAGCAACTTAGAGCAATGCGGTAAAAACCAGCATGTTGCCGGTCATGAGAGGAATCTAACAGTATGCGAGTTTTATATTTCAGGTCAACGGGTGACCTTCCAGGTCAAGTGAATGACCTAAAATTGGCCACGTCCAAAAATAGCGATTGTACAGGGCGCTTAGTATATATACTAAGTTATCGGAACTCGGAAGTTATAACTTCCGAACGGAGAGAGATAGAGAGACACCGTAAAAAGTAACGTGCTGCCTGTCACAAGAACAATCCAAAGGCATCCCATTTTCAGCATCTAGGTCCACTATGTATATGAAACATTAATTTTTCCACGACCTAAAATTGAAATTGTCACGCCGCTTCGCGGCGTCACATCGGTGGACATCGTCATAACGAAGCGATCGTCATCGTCTTCGGTTCGTGGTAAAGCTGAATTGAATGAATAACATTTTTACCTTCTTATCCTCTACAAGGCCCACCGCCTATATTTCTGGGTTTTATCAGGCAAACCCGTAAAAAAATCGCGCTGCTTCGCGGCGCTAAATAACAAGTACGCACTATATTATGAAAATCCACATTAAAAATGATGCAAAGGCTTAAATACACACAGACAAAAATGGGGTTATTTTTTCCCATTTCAGCCGATCCCCACTAAAAATTATCGGCGACGCCCCTGCGAGTTGATATGAGATAAACGTTGTTATTACTTATATGTGTATATGCTACGGAATATCGCGTTTTTTTTTCTCCGAAAAAGTGAATTTCTTAAGTTCGAATACCAAAATAAGGTGACCGGCCTAAATCCGCGGAGGGGAAAAAATGGGGGTACTTTTTTTGCCACAAAAAGATCCCCCCCCCCTCCACAGAGAGAGGCTGGATCCGCCAGTGGTCTCATTGATTATGGGGATGGATGCATTATTTTGCAGTACTACAGTAGAATACAGGTACATACATACATATTACATACACTACATCTAAAAAATGACACATTTGTGATATTGCGAGTTTTTTTGGCGATTACCCCCCCCCCCCCCCCCTTGAGCGATGACGCCCCAACGCGCAATTTGGCTGTACCACTTCTTTGGACGTGGTTGCGCCACTGCTTGTGTAACTGTCGAGAGAAGATAAAACCTTGGGCCGCTGGATGGTTGTTGTTGCAGTTTTGTTGATGGAAAGACGGTAGTTGTTCCACAAAGCCTCAGGATCTTCGCGCTTTGATAGTTAGCTCTATGCTCATGGGTGGTAAAAATGCTTTGAGTGGCCCGACCAAAAATGGCACAGAAAAAATACCCCAGCTGAGCTGGGGTCATTTTTGTAGCGCATGGAGTCTGTCACTATCGCCACCTACTGTCGTGGCGGTAGCGTCACCTACCGCCGCCACGGGTTACGACACTGTTAATATTGTGAATATTCAACCAAAAACCACATGCTCTTGACTTTATCACTTTCCAATTACTCGCTTCATCAGAAAATGATATTACCTATGCCAATTGGTACCTGTCTTTTCCTCCACAGACTTCTCATGTCATTACATCCATAAATCAGAATTAGGGTTTCAATAATCCCATACATTTTAAATTAAGGAGTGAGAAATTCACAGTAAAACTCAGAAAAAATAGTGGAAAAAAGGGTTTCATGTACACAGTGTTGTAGGACACCGTCTGGAAAAATCAACAAATTTGTCAGATTCATACAAACTCAATATTTTTGCCAAGCCAATCCACACATAATGAAAAAATCAAAGTATACCTATTACTTGGTAGCACTCCATTCTCAACATAAAATAAACAATACCTTGGACTGACACAATATCAATAAAATTAACTGTGGTTTTGCCAGTTCCCACAACACACTCAAACAAAAAACAACAAATTGACTGACTTATGGCATCTACAGTATGGGTAACTCATGACGCCATATTTTGAAATTGCGTTTTTTTTAAAATTTATTGACCAGATACAGACAAATAAATGATACCACTTTATTTCGGAGACACAACTGGTCTAGAAACATGCCTTTTTTATTTATATTTATCAATTTATAATTTTGACTTTCAGTGACCTGAACCTGACCTGAACTTGACATTAACTTCACGTAAATGAAGTCAGGTGGTACAATGACTATCACTATATAATAATATGTGGAAAATAACTCATTGAACATGTGTTGCGTGACTTTCGTAGATATTTTGAGCATAGTGACCATTTGTGACCTGACCTTGACTTTGGCCTTGACCAACAATCCCACTTTAGCTCATGCAGGATGTGTATCATACCTTTTGCAGCACTTTGGGTGATCATGGTCGTAATCGAAGGCTTTGGATGGAAAGTATGGCCCATAAACTAAAATACGCCGATTTTTACCTTTGACCTGATCGTGACCTGACACTTGACCTAACTTTGACATTTGTGATTATGTTTTATATTTGTCTCATTGAGAGCTTTCGATTACTGCCTTGCGCGTCTCTCTACGATCATTGGTTCGGAAGATAACCAGAGGGGAGAGTTAACGCCCCCCCCTCCCCTCAGTCAATGGTGTTCTGCTGAGACCCCCCAGTCAATGCCGGGTTAACCAATTATGTTAAAACTGTGTTTGGAACAAACACGTTGATGATTACTCCATGTGAATATACCTTAAAGTAATGCAATTTGTTCCTTAATTAGCCTCAACTCATCATCTGATGTGACAACCGTCGTAAAGGGAATCTCATGCTTCCACTAAAATACATCACTTCTTTCGCTGCAAACCCTTCCCCTGTGATTCAGCCGCATTTGATGTACCCCCCCCCCCCCTCCCAACCCACCCCACCCCCACCCGAGCATTCGCGCACCAGCACCGAACAAACGATGATTTCTCGTGGCCCACAGCCGCCGTCCGGGCCTGACCACTTCCCCGGACGACTGTCGCAATCAGACTTGATCATATCACGCGGCGGGTAATTCGACTTAATCATATCACGCGGCGGATAATGTGATCGGCGGCGGGTCCGAGCGATCATTGCCTGTTCCCGGTCGGTCGGTGACCCGGTCGGTGACCCGGTCGGTGACGCGTGATGATGCGGCTGTGGGACGTGTCACCGCTCTGGATGGCGGCCAGGATATTTATATCCGGTGATCTGGTGAAAACAATCCAACATATCTTATTCTGGTTCATGCTGAATAATATTACCGTCTGCTGGTTCTCTGATGTTAAAAATATGTTAAATTACGGATGTATTTTATCGCAATATATGTTATATTTTGCAAAGAGCAGGTTAGGGGGCATTACGTGAATAGCAGAGACAATAACAATTGCTAAGATTACACCGAAGAGCGCATTTTGTTTACTCTAGCTTCCACGAGAGATATGTTGGCATATGCACAATCTTGTTGATTACAGTTTCGCCAGTGTGGTAGTAACTATAATCTCGCGTGTTCTGTTCTGTGTCTCCGCCTCTGGCATTTTAAACGCCAAGTAGGCAAGCTTCCTGCACTTTTCCGTTGCTTGACGATCAGAAAATGTCCTTCATTTCGCCCCAAGAACCTATAGACATGCCAGATGGCCACAAGCTCTGCCGTGAATATGAATACGAAAAGGAAGGTAACTCATTTTGTTTGTACTTTTATAGGACCAAATACGAGATACCAGTTGGCTGGTACCAGTAATACTCGTAGATGATGCCAGTTGGCCTTCAGTATTCATAATATAAAATTGTATTATAGTCACCTGAAATCAACATTGTGCTGCGCGTTATGTAATTGGTTATGCTCTGTTTTCCATTCTTCCGTTATACGAAGTTTATGTTGACCTTGTTCATACGTTTGTTTCATTAAGGACATCTTGGTTAATATTTCGCAATTCAATGGAATGTGCTCATCCGGTGAAGATTGTATATCTGCCATAATCGCATAGTAGAAATTGTTTTCTTCGTATTAATTCAGTAGATGCCGCGCATTTTCGGCATACCTTGCTGAAATAGTGTATTCTGGTTTGATGTCTTAGCATCCATGAATTAACTAAGACTTCGTGCAAGACACTTGAACCCGAGCACCGACGGAATTCCGCGCCAACTTCGAACCGACGGGGGGGCTGACCCCCTAAGAACTCGAAAACCACGAAACGTAGCGACAAGCGTTAAATTGCGTTAGATAGATAGCTCGATACAAGCTCTATCGAAAGTACTGAAGTCGTTTTTGGTTCAGGTCAATATTGAGGTCACCAGAGGTCACCAGAGGTCACCAAAGGTCAAATTTGGGCCATACGTGAGTTTCCTTAACAAAACCAACCGTATCTCGAGAACTAAAAGATACGCGCGGAAAAAGCGTTCGAAAGATAATCGAATTTGTTGTCACTGATGTTTCATCAGATTTTACCTCAGGTCAATAGTTAGGTCAGGGAAGGCCGCGTAACTTGAAACTTCCTAAAGTGTCCAAATTGTTTTTAGGGAATAAGTTTTGACAGAAGCATGCTAAAGTGATACGGTTTCACCATTGTGTTTCTCTCGACGAAACACATCGAATGTTATACCGAGTGACCTGGTAGTGGTCAAATTAGATCCACCGACGCGCCTCGACGTGCCAAACACAATAGTGAAATCCCCATCGCTCTATCTCGATGTAACAGAGAGTTATTGAAGCAAAACCACACAGACTTCGTGGTCACCTGAGTTGACCTCGTAGAGGTCACAGAACAAAAATGAGACAAGTGTCTTTAGATTTAGCAAAAGAATGGTGGATCTGGTCTGGTGATTACGGGTCAAATTTTGCAATTTTCTTTGGATTGGTACGCGTTTTCATTTTTCCCCTTGGACATAATGGGGAGGTCACAAGATCGACCTGACCTTAAGTCACCGATATAAAACAAATCGGAGATGTACGAATTGTATATACTTATGGCCTTATTACATCCTGTGAGTTTCAGGCCGCTCGATCAATCACTGTGGCTTTGGCACGACCACAAACTTTCAAAAACTTGGTTGGGGGTGAGGTTACTTAGCGTGACCTGATGACCTGACCTGAGATGACCAGATTTCAAAATTTCACACAATGTGGGAATAAATGCTGCCAAAACAGCTATGCCAAATTGGTGGCGCTGCGCTCCGCCGTTTTCCCGCTATTCACGAGAGAGAAAAAAAACAGGGGGGGGAGTGATATCCGCTCCCATCCCTGGTCGGTGCGCGTGTTTAACATATATATTAAGCTTGGGTCTTCCATCTACTTAAATCGGTTCCATACTCTGCAGTCCTTTCCCCAAAATCGTTTTTACCCGACAGCGTAGACAAATGCCACTGCTCTGTCAATGACGTAGAAACGTCTCATTACCAATCGACAGAGATGGTCCTGTGGTTTCTTTCCAGAAGCCTTAATAGCAGAGAGCTTAGTGTCGAAGTAAAAAATACACCCTGACTCGACGACGATGGCGGCAAACCGCTGGCAGTATTCAGGTTATATCATGAGATTTTCGACTTCATTGAACATTTGTTTTGATCATTAATCCTGAATTGACCCCTACATATACCTATTCCAACTTTACCCGAAAAAGCTGTGTCTGCATTTCCGACTGTCCCATCCGACGGTACAGTCGGATGGGATGTTCACTGCTTGCCAGAGTAATATGCTTGCTTGTCAGAGTAATATGCTTGCTAGCTTGCAGGGCTGTGAAAACATCATCTTGAAGTCCGCTGCAAACAAAAACATTGTTAATAAAGTATGTTAGACGCAGTGAACTAAGTTGGACTCAGTGCTCTAGTGTCATTGGGCGCCACCATACATCAGTTGTTGCGGCGTCCTAAAGCCCCAAACCGCACACACGGTTCCTAACCCGCCATTGACTGGGGGGGGGGGGGGGGGGCGCGTTTAACGCCGCCCCCTTGATTAATTTTCGGAATAGCTCAAACACCAATACTTTTATCAACGTGAAACTTCAGGTACCTTCTTCTAAATCACGTTTACGTCTTCTGTGAAAACAATAATAAATTTCGTCGAAACATTTCGAGTTATATCGAGTTTTGTGACGTCACTGCACACGAGTTTTACACCAAAATCAGCTAAAATGCAACAGACCGTACACATATCATATTTGGAGCAAAATGCAACAAAGAAACGAAAAAGTTGTCAAATAGCAAGGGCCATCTCGACCATGACATGACCATCTCGAAATTTCGAAATTTTGGGTTGTTGACCCCAAAAAATGACAAAAATGGTGAAAATGACCATAAAATCAATTGTTGTCAAAGATATAAAAAACAGGAATATATGTCAGAGAACCACATCTGGGAACCTACAATACCAAATTTCAGAATGATATCACCATTTTTTACTGACTTATGGTATCTAAAGTATGGGTAATCATGACTCATATTAAAAAAAATGCGTTTTATGGCTTTTGTTGACCAGATACAAACAGATAAATGGCACCACTGTATTTCTGAGACAAAACTAGTCAAGCAACATGCTTTTTTATTTAGATTTATCAATTACAAATTTTGTTCTTTGGTGACCTGAACTTGACCTGAAATTGACATTTACTTCACGTAAATGAAGTCATATGGTAAAATGACTATCACTATCGAATAATACGTGGCAAATAGTTCATAACACATGTGTTGCATGACTTTCGAGTTATTTTGAGCATAGTGACCTTTTGTGACCTGACCTTGACCTTGACCTTGGCCAACAATCTCACTTTAGCTCATGCGGGATGTGTATCATACATGCTTTTTTAATGCTTTGCTTTTTGCATGCATACATGCTTTTTGGCAGCACTTTGGGTGAAACTGGTCGCAATCGAAGGCTTTGGTTGGAAAGTCTGGCCCATAAACTCAAATACGCTGATTTTGACCTTTCACCTGACCGTGACCTGACATTTGACCTCATTTGGACATTTTTTAGCATGCTTTATATTTGTCTCATTGAGAGCTTTCGATTGCTGCCTTGTGCGTCTCGCTGTGATTATTGTTTCGGAAGATAACCAGGGGGCGTTTACCCCCTCCCCCCCAGTCAATGGCGTTCTGCTGAGACCCCATTCAATGGCGTTCTGCTGAGACCCCAGTTAATGGCGTTCTGCCTGAGACCCCCAGTCAATGGCGTTCTGCTGAGACCCCAGTCAATGCCGGTCTAAGTTGCATTGCGATCACATAGGTTCTAACTACAGATGCTCCCTTGCGCGTAATCACCATGTGTCAATTTTTTTTTTAAAAAAAATGTTAAAAAAACAAAACAAAGGGCTTGATAGGTGTAATAATATACAACTCCCTGATTGTCTATTTCGTTAGCGACCACCAGTTTACCGTTGGATTTCTGGCGCCAGCTCAATGATAGCAGGATAAGAGGCACCACGACTTTTTGAAAATGTCTTACAATTATTGGGGTTTCAACTTCATCCCTATAAAGCAACGGATGTCACTCATGGTATATAGTCTACCAGTAAGGCGCCATAGCCTACAATGAACGAGCGAGCGCGAAGGAAATGTATGGTGAATTTCAACTCGATATGGCAAGTAGTTTCTGAGATACAAAAAAGGCGTGCATGTGCGCACGTGCAGAGACACACCACCCCTGACTTGTGGGAAAGAAACGGCTGATAGGTCCCTAACCACACACACAATTCGAGCACAATCGGCTCTGCCGTTCCTGAGATAGAGAATAGGGGTGTGCACGTGCGCACGTGCAGAGGCACCCCACCCCTGGCTTGTGGAAAATTGGCGGCTGAGAGGTCCCTAACCACACACCAAATTTGAACACAATCTCAGGCAGGCTCAGCCGTTCCTGAGATATAGAATAGGGGTGTACACGTGCGCACGTGCAGAGGAAACCCACCCCCGACTTGTGGGAAAGTGGCGGCTGAGAGGTCCCTAACCACACACCAAATTTGAGCACAATCGGCTCAGCCGTTGCAGAGTTTTTGCGAGAAAACACTTTTCAACACCCACCACGCGGCACGTGCCATGCGCAGTGGTAGTCACCCACATGAGTGAGCACCGGTCTCAAACAGGGTAGGTTGGATGGGGCTGCTAAGCAAAGAAGTCCGCTTGTCAATCGGACGTGCGGTTGCAGAGATATACGCTTTTCAAAAGCGTCGCCACGGGTCGGGTCGGGTCGGGTCGGGCCGGGCCGGGCCGCTCATGTTCAGATTTTCCTATATACCACGGAAGGACGAGCAGCATATGTTCACATGTCAGTCTGGGGTGGGTAATTTTGTTCCGGGGTCACTTGTTACGTGCCTGCGGTCTGGTTTCCAAATACACCTCCCACCGACACAGCGGAAACTGAACCACTCTGGAACGGCAAATACACCTCCCACCGACACAGCGGAAACTGAACCACTCTGGAACGGCAAATACACCTCCCACCGACACAGCGGAAACTGAACCACTCTGGAACGGCAAATACACCTCCCACCGACACAGCGGAAACTGAACCACTCTGGAACGGCAAATACACCTCCCACCGACACAGCGGAAACTGAACCACTCTGGAACGGCAAATACACCTCCCACCGACACAGCGGAAACTGAACCACTCTGGAACGGCAAATACACCTCCCACCGACACAGCGGAAACTGAACCACTCTGGAACGGCAAATACACCTCCCACCGACACAGCGGAAACTGAACCACTCTGGAACGGCAAATACACCTCCCACCGACACAGCGGAAACTGAACCACTCTGGAACGGCAAATACACCTCCCACCGACACAGCGGAAACTGAACCACTCTGGAACGGCAAATACACCTCCCACCGACACAGCGGAAACTGAACCACTCTGGAACGGCAAATACACCTCCCACCGACACAGCGGAAACTGAACCACTCTGGAACGGCAAATACACCTCCCACCGACACAGCGGAAACTGAACCACTCTGGAACGGCAAATACACCTCCCACCGACACAGCGGAAACTGAACCACTCTGGAACGGCAAATACACCTCCCACCGACACAGCGGAAACTGAACCACCCTGGAACGGCAAATACACCTCCCACCGACACAGCGGAAACTGAACCACTCTGGAACGGCAAATACACCTCCCACCGACACAGCGGAAACTGAACCACTCTGGAACGGCAAATACACCTCCCACCGACACAGCGGAAACTGAACCACTCTGGAACGGCAAATACACCTCCCACCGACACAGCGGAAACTGAACCACTCTGGAACGGCAAATACACCTCCCACCGACACAGCGGAAACTGAACCACTCTGGAACGGCAAATACACCTCCCACCGACACAGCGGAAACTGAACCACTCTGGAACGGCAAATACACCTCCCACCGACACAGCGGAAACTGAACCACTCTGGAACGGCAAATACACCTCCCACCGACACAGCGGAAACTGAACCACTCTGGAACGGCAAATACACCTCCCACCGACACAGCGGAAACTGAACCACTCTGGAACGGCAAATACACCTCCCACCGACACAGCGGAAACTGAACCACTCTGGAACGGCAAATACACCTCCCACCGACACAGCGGAAACTGAACCACTCTGGAACGGCAAATACACCTCCCACCGACACAGCGGAAACTGAACCACTCTGGAACGGCAAATACACCTCCCACCGACACAGCGGAAACTGAACCACCCTGGAACGGCAAATACACCTCCCACCGACACAGCGGAAACTGAACCACTCTGGAACGGCAAATACACCTCCCACCGACACAGCGGAAACTGAACCACCCTGGAACGGCAAATACACCTCCCACCGACACAACGGAAACTGAACCACTCTGGAACGGCAAATACACCTCCCACCGACACAGCGGAAACTGAACCACTCTGGAACGGCAAATACACCTCCCACCGACACAGCGGAAACTGAACCACTCTGGAACGGCAAATACACCTCCCACCGACACAGCGGAAACTGAACCACTCTGGAACGGCAAATACACCTCCCACCGACACAGCGGAAACTGAACCACCCTGGAACGGCAAATACACCTCCCACCGACACAGCGGAAACTGAACCACCCTGGAACGGCAAATACACCTCCCACCGACACAGCGGAAACTGAACCACTCTGGAACGGCAAATACACCTCCCACCGACACAGCGGAAACTGAACCACCCTGGAACGGCAAATACACCTCCCACCGACACAGCGGAAACTGAACCACCCTGGAACGGCAAATACACCTCCCACCGACACAGCGGAAACTGAACCACCCTGGAACGGCAAATACACCTCCCACCGACACAGCGGAAACTGAACCACTCTGGAACGGCAAATACACCTCCCACCGACACAGCGGAAACTGAACCACCCTGGAACGGCAAATACACCTCCCACCGACACAGCGGAAACTGAACCACCCTGGAACGGCAAATACACCTCCCACCGACACAGCGGAAACTGAACCACCCTGGAACGGCAAATACACCTCCCACCGACACAGCGGAAACTGAACCACTCTGGAACGGCAAATACACCTCCCACCGACACAGCGGAAACTGAACCACTCTGGAACGGCAAATACACCTCCCACCGACACAGCGGAAACTGAACCACTCTGGAACGGCGTCCGACCAGCTTGGCGTAGCCACATCACGCCATATATGGTGGGCCAGCACGTCCGAACAGAATGGTCGCAGTTGAAACCCTTGATGCAATAAAATGTCTGAAGCGTCGTAGATGTCTAGATAAACGCTCCACAAATGTCTGGATAGACTCTCAACAGATGACAAGATAGACGTTACACAGATGACTAGATAGAGGCTCCACAGATGATCATATAGAGGCTCCACAGATGACAAGATAGAGGCTCCACAGATGACCAGATAGAGGCTCCATAGATGCCAAGATAGACGCTCCACAGATTATCATACAGAGGCTCCACAGATGACAAGACAGACGTTACACAGATGACTAGATAGAGGCTCCACAGATGATCATATAGAGGCTCCACAGATGACAAGATAGAGGCTCCACAGATGACCAGATAGAGGCTCCATAGATGCCAAGATAGACGCTCCACAGATTATCATACAGAGGCTCCACAGATGACAAGACAGACGTTACACAGATGACTAGATAGAGGCTCCACAGATGATCATATAGAGGCTCCACAGATGACAAGATAGAGGCTCCACAGATGACCAGATAGACGCTCCACAGATGCCAAGATAGACGCTCCACAGATTATCATATAGAAGCTCCACAGATGCCAATATAGACGCTCCACATAGGCTCATATAGAGGCTCCACAGATGATCATATAGAGGCTCCACAGATGACAAGATAGAGGCTCCACAGATGATCATATAGAGGCTCCACAGCTGACAAGATAGAGACTTCACAGATGATCATATAGAGGCTCCACGGATAACAAGATTGACGCTCCACAGATGATCATATAGAGGCTCCACATATTTTTTCTTCTAACGGGCACCCATTAATAGGTGATCAGGAGTGCCCCCGCCCTCGATCCCAACGACGCACGACACCTTAAAGGGATTATACGGGTTTCCGTCCTGAAAGTAAATGCACTCTTTTGCAGTTGTATGAGCTTTAAACACGTTTAAGACATATAACAGGGACCTCAATGCTCATTTAGTCCATTATTTCAGCAATTATCAGCGTTAAAACTTGGGCGTTTTTCGAGACTAGTATCAGATAACGAGTACTTGATCGGCACTACTAGTAGTCCACCACTTTTATCTTAAGATCAATTTTAGAGTTTTGAATTATCTGCAAGTCCTACACTGGATCACAAAATGATTATGCAATTCAAAACTGACGGGACTTTGTATTACTACACACTGTTCGTCGAGGTTTTGTGTTGTTGTGGTTTTCTTTTCTCTGGCCTTTAGCGTTCAGAATTTGGTGGTGGCGTATTAATTTTTTGGCATGAAAATTCATGAAAAATATAGAATTTTATGGGGAAACTAGGTAACTGCTGGTGTCGTTGGAACTTGGAACTTTATTTTCTTTCAAATATTGCTTATTTTACCGGAAATATGCCATAAGTGAGGCTTTCTTGATATCAACGAGATCGGGGTAGCAGACAGTGAGACAAACCCTTGCGATCCTTACTAACTCGGTTATGTATGTGCAAATGTGATAATGTACTATTCCCAGGGGGCGTATTTGGGGGGGGGGGGGGGCAGTCGCTTGCTGATTTCGGCAGCCACTACTTTCTGCCTTCTTATTTTTGACCACAGCTAACACACTACCGCCCTCCTCTCGTCATTGGCTTTTGTATTTTCTTCTTCCATTTCATAGCTGGGAGTGCCGCGACATTTTCTCTTTTGTTTTCTGGTGTTCACGTAAGGTGATGTGCGTCGTTGGGATAGAGGGCGGGGGCACTCCTGGTCACCTGTTCATGGGTGGCGGCATAAAAAACTCGTTCGCTGGGTCGCGACTCGCGAGTATATTGGTCGCGATTGAAAATGTGTGAATGTTTATACTATGACCTTGTATGAGTAGAGATGGGGTGGCGTTACGTCAACACATACAGACATAATGTTCATGTGCATAAATCAATGTGATATACCTACCCACAAATGTGTTTAAATGTGTGTTCATCGGTGTGGTGGATGTAAATAAATGTGTGGATGTGCGGTTAATATTGCAGCTACCGGTACGAGCCACCCAGCAAAAGGTGTGCCTTTTCAAGACGAGTGTCGACATTATTTTCAATTGGAAATTCAATGAAAATTGACAAAGTTATAGCCAATAATATTTCGAGCTAAGCGTCAATTAATTGTAAACAAAAAACAAACTTTGTCAACATTTAATCGATATATTGCATGAACGCCGACCAGCCACCAAACAACAAATGCGTCTTATCACGAAGCATCTATTTGTAATTTTCAAGTGGAAATCGGTTCATAATTGACACAGGTAATTACTTAAAACTGTAACCACAAGCAGAAGAATGTTTCCCTAAAGTATCGCAGTTACAGGTGCATGTGCTTCTATTGCGGAGAATATTGCAGCTACCGGTACGAGCCACCCATCAAAAGGTGTGCCTTTTCAAGATGAAAATTGGTATTATTTTCAATTGGAAATCCAATGAAAATTGACGATCTTATCTATAGCTCATCACAAACTTGGCTCAAGACAGCGTAATGCAAGAACAAACATTTTCACAATTTAATCGATATATTGCAGGTACCGCGACCAGCCACCTATAACAACATGCGCATTTTCACGAAGCATCTTTTGATAATTTTGAATTGGAAATCAGTTAGAAATTAACCAAGTTATTTACTCAAAACCTGAAGTTACGTGTATAATAGGGGCACAAATTCTGGATTTGATTCTACTGCAGCGAACATTGCAGTTACAGGTACGAACCACCCATCAAAAGATGTGCATTTTCAAGACGAGTTTCGGCATTATTTTCAATTGGCAATCCAATAAAATTGACAAAGTTATGGCCAATAATGCGTATAGCTTATACGAATCTGACATACGCGTCAGTGGCGGTCGGTTCAAATAGCGAAAACGAAGTGCGGTAGAAATCACACTAATGACGCATGCGAAACGTCACAAGATTCGGCCCTTTAAAATAGCTCCCAATAGCTCCAACAGTTTTTGCGTTGAAACTCAGCAACTAGGTCGTTTTGGAAGGGAAAATTTCAGATTTGGGGATTTCTCAGTACTACCAACAATCTGCCAGCTGGCTATCTCAGTTAAAAACTAATGTTAAAGGTTCACTATTCCCTTTAAGTATCATATACCAGTAACAATCAGTCAGATTGCAGGTGCTAACAATCCGTGTTAGCTATGGCCCTGGTGAAACATGATCCTTTTAACATGTTTTTTTTTGTTGTTGTTGTTGGGGGGGGGGGCAAAAGATATGTTGCCCGCTACGCGCTACCGCTACCGTGCCGTTGCGTGGGCGCCGGCAGCCGGAGTGAACGTAACCGGCTCGCGGAGACACCTAGCGGCGGGTTTGAAACTAGAGGCCGGCAATGCGATTGGATGCGATCGGGGTACGATTTTGCGTTGGGGTCAAAATCGTACGATAATTCCGTAATTTGGCCCCAGCCGGCCAGGCTGCCGCTGATTGGCCGTTGCGGTGACCTCAGACTGTGACGTCCAGCCTTGGAATTTGGGCCATTTTCTGGACTTTTTGGGCCCAAAGAATTTTGCTCTCTTCATATTTGTTCAGGAAATTTGCTCTCTTTTCGCCTGATCTTACCGACATTGTAGTTAAAATATAATTCAATTTTCCTCAAGGATTTCATATCTATTACAAATCAGGATTTTTTACTTTCCAAGTAAAATAATTAAAACAAAAATGAAAATCTTAACTTGCCTGACAATACAATTTTACTCTCCACCTATGGATTTTTACTCTCCGGGACCAGGTCATGAAATGAAAAATCCAACACTGCCACTGAAACACCAAGAACAGTAACTTTCTTGAACTGCCATGCACAACCAAAAACAACACACCACAGGAAAACAATAATTAGTGAACAGATGATGATTGGCAGTATTTCCAGCCATGTATCACCCATAACTCGACCATGTTAAATCACAGGGATGTGGTGTATTTCAAAGATTCAGTTTTACATCTCATCAATTATCTTTGTATGAAGACAAACAATTCAAAATATAGACATACAGTCTAGTACTTAACCCTCGCCAGTGCAGCATCCGATACCTGCGTGACCATTTTTGGTTGGTACGACCCCCCCCCCCCCCCCTTTCAGCAAGATTTATCTCAAAGGCTGCAAAATACAGGGGCTGAAATCTAGTGAGAAACACATTTTAGTGTATGTTTAACTGGCCTGGGACAACATCCATAAATAGTTTGTCATACTCTGGTCCAGACCAATGTAACATACCTACAACACTGGTTATAAGCTCAGATTATGGCTACTGTCGTCAATTTGGGCAATTTTGTAAAAAAAAATGCAAGAAGGATTCTGTGGTAAATCTATTTCATGGTTGCAAAATCAGTCCCTAATAGAAGAAGAGTAGTCAGCTGACAGTAATATTATGACAGACTGAAAAGTGGGTTATCTTTGACTGGGGGGGGGGGGGGGGGTCCGGGTGGTGACAGCCCCCTGTAGGTTCTGCAGCGCAGCGAGCAAATGTGAGCAGAGTGTTCTAACTTCTAAACGTGGGTTCCTCTACCTGCAGCCGTAATTGCTGTAAAGGTTAGGTCAGGTTTGATTGTGTATCGTTTTTGGTGACGTCATAGCTTTGGTATTACTGGTACACTTTTCTGTCTGTCATAATAATACTCTCTTCTTCTATTAGGGGCCTCAAGAACACCATTAACTGGGGAGGTGAATTACTGAACTATTACTGCTTATTTTACCTATATTATGGATGAAAATGATTGATTTGGAACAGAATATTTCATACATGTGCAACATATTTTAGGGCCAGCTTTAACATTTGAACATCCACTCACCCACAGGCGCATTAGCCAAGGGGGCTTGGCGTACACCCCTCCCATTGCCCATTGGGAACCCTAAACATGGTGGGCATAGGACAATTCAGGTCTGCCAGAGGACTATGGCCCCTGGGAAGGGGCTCCGCCACAGGGGGGGGACGTGTCTCCCCATCATTTTCGGATTTTAACATTACGCCTATGGGCATTGCATGGACAGAATCGACTTCAGATTGCCTCTGCCCCCCCCCCCCCCCCCCCACACCTTTCGGAAGGTGGCGGTGCCCTTGCCCCTGGGGAATTTACTTCCTGCCAAAATCCTGACTATGTGCTATCACTCACCTCATCAGCATCCTTGCCCTGGTTTTCTGAACTTCTCAAACATTGGGTGCGCCAAAATTGTCCGTTATACATATTTACATCCCTCGTACCCACATCTCACTTTATCTATTGATAGTTGAACCATATTCTAAACGAAATAAATTAAATCCGACCACTAGCATAAATTCAATCCACTTCGGAAAGTCACTATTTAATCCCGCCGTCAAATTCAAAAGCAATGGAATGTTGATGTTGACGGTGGAAGTTGTGTGTGGTAGGCCTTGGTGCTGCCAATTTCAAACTGAGTTACCATTCACTGCTTTTTTGGCGTAATATTTCCCAGGATCCCAGGATCACAGTACATTTCTGCTCCCGAAATCACAATCATGGGGCTGATTTCCCAAGTTCCCGGCAAATTTCACAAGGTTCTCATGCGACAGTCAATTTCGCTACCGGCTTGCTACCACTCGTTATAATGCAAGTCAATGGGCCGGCCTGTCGCGCGCTACCGGCAGCGAAAAACCCACAGTGCATATGAAAAACCTTCAGTGCATATACATAAAAACCGATCGCCCCAAAGAAACGCGGCTGCTAATTAACTATGCCCTTAAGTCTGTACGATCCAGAAAACCGCTCGTTGATTTTTTGCTTGCATGCATACCTATATGTTGTATTGTTGGTGAAATCAATGAAGCATATGGTTTGTTGCGTGATAATTAATTTGGTTGTGGAACGTCAAAATGTCGTGATGGCCTGCGAGGATTGAATGGATATCTCCCCCCCCCAAACCCCGGACGCGAGAGGGGAACGGCGGGAAGAGGCAGCCTCCAATTTTCTCGAAATTAAACATGGATCATTTGGCAGTTGACTTGAAAGAAATTACAAAAATATATACATTTGGCCCTTTAAATTTGTAAGACGTCAGGTGTTCCTATACCTCCTGCTGCACCGTGATCACCCCATTGCAGTGGCGTACCCAGGATTCACTCCAGGGGGGCAATTTTTGCTCAAGGGGTCATAAGGTACCCCACAAAAAAACTCACCGGATTTAGCCCACTATATCTTTAGAGGGGCATATTTTCAACATTGTTTTACTTTAAACAAAAATCATTACTTTTTTGGACCAAGGGGGCACGTACGGACCTTCAGGGGGGGGGGGGGGGGTGCAATTGACCCCCCCCCCTTGTGTACGCCTATGGCAGTGATGGACAAGAGCTCCGCCACGTTCCGAAAATGGAGGATGGGGGCAGAGGCATTCGGAAGTCGATTATTTCCATGGAACGCCCATAGGCGTAATGTTAAAAGTCCCAACATTTTTGGGGACACGCCCCCCTGTGGCGGAGCCCCTGGTGATGGAGCGAAAGGAGGCGATGTAGGGCGGATCCAAAGTCTAGGAAAGGGTGGCTTAAAAGGCGCAGAAACAATGTTCAGACCAATCTAACCTATCGCAAAACTACATTTAAAACATACTTGGGACCATTTTCCTCAGGCTTTAAAAAAAATCGCCTAAGTCACATTTTTTCTACTGAAACTTTCACGTATTTTTTCTCTCACAGAACATGAGACGCACAACCAAGTGCAACGAACGAGGTCCATTCTCCTGCTCGGTTCGGCCGGGTTCTGATCCTCCGACAATGGCATAAACTTCCCCAAAACCCAATATTTGTCGCTTCACTGACAAAGATCTGTCAAATCTGTCGCCAACGCTCGCTACCAAGTTACTGAAAAATATACCTCTGCGCGTCGAGTTCAGCAAGACCTGCTTTTCATCAGGAAAATTCTCAACTCGAGACTCGATTTTCATACCCTCTTACACAGCTTCTCTCTTTATACGCCCACCCGATCGATCCGCACTCAGACTGTTTGATGTGCCCCATCCGCGAGTCAACACCGTGAAACGGTGTTTATTCTACAGGGTACCACATCTAGCCAATTCCTTTTTAAGCAGCGTTCCAGAGGCAGACGTTTTTGCGGACGATTTGATCACTTTTAGAATCCGTGTCGTTACTAACATTGCCTATCTTTAGCACGACCGTGTTGATTATGAGCGCTGCTTTTAGCTTCATACCCTTTACCTTATATCATTTATACTTTTTGTTTTATCCTAATCTTGTACCATTTATAGTGTTTACAGTGTACTTTTCACTGCCCTTTTGTGATGTGCATGTCATATTTATATATTGTATGTGTACTGACTGACTTCACCTGTTAGATGTGGCGACCCTGTTGGTGATACCGTGAATAAATAATACAAATATATATATTTTGTTGAATCTCCCTTGCTTCGCAGAGCTGACATCTGCCGTTTCCTCTTGTAATGTGGTTATCGAAGCTTATACGAATCTGATGTTAACACCCAATATGTAGTCTGTGAATAATGATTCCGCTCAAAGCAGTTAGCAGTGATGGCCTGCCCTACGCTACGCAACGGAATTACGCTACGTTACGTATGGTTTTTAGGCCAAAGCTACGCTACCGAATTACATTACGTTATATTTTGCTACGTTACCGATTACGCTATTTTTCGTTAAACGTAGCTTAGAATATATCATACTACGATACAAAAGTTACCAGGAAAATCAACAGTATGTAACGGTGATTGTTTCGTTCATCCACATTTCTAACTTTCCTATCAACCAGCTGTCATGCATTTATTTCGTGACGGACAGTTGCGAAGATATTCGTAGCACAAAACATCATCATTATTGAAAATAATTGATGCAACGGCCATAGCTAACACGGATTGTTAGCACCTGCAATCTGACTGATTGTTACTGGTATATGATACTTAAAGGGAATAGTGAACCTTTAACATTAGTTTTTAACTGAGATAGCCAGCTGGCAGATTGTTGGTAGTACTGAGAAATCCCCAAATCTGAAATTTTCCCTTTCAAAACGACCTAGTTGCTGAGTTTCAACGCAAAAACTGTTGGAGCTATTGGGAGCTATTTTAAAGGGCCAAATCTTGTGACGTTTCGCATGCGTCATTAGTGTGATTTCTACCGCACTTCGTTTTCGCTATTTGAACCGACCGCCACTGACGCGTATGTCAGATTCGTATAAGCTATACGCATTATTGGCCATAACTTTGTCAATTTTATTGGATTGCCAATTGAAAATAATGCCGAAACTCGTCTTGAAAATGCACATCTTTTGATGGGTGGTTCGTACCTGTAACTGCAATGTTCGCTGCAGTAGAATCAAATCCAGAATGTGTGCCCCTATTATACACGTAACTTCAGGTTTTGAGTAAATAACTTGGTTAATTTCTAACTAATTTCCAATTCAAAATTCTCAAAAGATGCTTCGTGAAAATGCGCATGTTGTTATAGGTGGCTGGTCGCGGTACCTGCAATATATCGATTAAATTGTGAAAATGTTTGTTCTTGCATTACGCTGTCTTGAGCCAAGTTTGTGATGAGCTATAGATAAGATCGTCAATTTTCATTGGATTTCCAATTGAAAATAATACCAATTTTCATCTTGAAAAGGCACACCTTTTGATGGGTGGCTCGTACCGGTAGCTGCAATATTATCCGCAATAGAAGCACATGCACCTGTAACTGCGATACTTTATAGGGAAACATTCTTCTGCTTGTCGTTACAGTTTTAAGTAATTACCTGTGTCAATTATGAACCGATTTCCAATTGAAAATTACAAATAGATGCTTCGTGATAAGACGCATTTGTTGTTTGGTGGCTGGTCGGCGTTCATGCAATATATCGATTAAATGTTGACAAAGTTTGTTTTTTGTTTACAATTAATTGACGCTTAGCTCGAAATATTATTGGCTATAACTTTGTCAATTTTCATTGAATTTCCAATTGAAAATAATGTCGACACTCGTCTTGAAAAGGCACACCTTTTGCTGGGTGGCTCGTACCGGTAGCTGCAATATTAACCGCACATCCACACATTTATTTACATCCACCACACCGATGAACACACATTTAAACACATTTGTGGGTAGGTATATCACATTGATTTATGCACATGAACATTATGTCTGTATGTGTTGACGCAACGCCACCCCAACTCTACTCATACAAGGTCATAGTATAAACATTCACACATTTTCAATCGCGACCAATATACTCGCGAGTCGCGACCCAGCGAACGAGTTTTTTATGCCGCCACCCATGAACAGGTGACCAGGAGTGCCCCCGCCCTCTATCCCAACGACGCACATCACCTTACGTGAACACCAGAAAACAAAAGAGAAAATGTCGCGGCACTCCCAGCTATGAAATGGAAGAAGAAAATACAAAAGCCAATGACGAGAGGAGGGCGGTAGTGTGTTAGCTGTGGTCAAAAATAAGAAGGCAGAAAGTAGTGGCTGCCGAAATCAGCAAGCGACTGCCCCCCCCCCCCAATACGCCCCCTGGGAATAGTACATTCTCACATTTGCACATACATAACCGAGTTAGTAAGGATCGCAAGGGTTTGTCTCACTGTCTGCTGCCTCGATCTCGTTGATGTCAAGAAAGGTTTGTCAGACAGTGAGGCAGGATACACTTTCATTCATACAAAGGATGGGCAAGGCCTGATCTAGGCAAGCCTGGTCTGGTCTAGGCAAGCAGAAGGTCTTTGCTGGAACCCGGTGAATCCTCCCAGCTAAGCAAAGCTTGTTGCTGTTCGGTCTCACCCAGGTTCCAGCGCCAGTTAGTCGGGGTGGCTTACTATTATTATTATTATTAATAGTTCAAGAAAGTATACAAGAAATATACTTCAAGAAAGTATACAAGAATTATACTTCAAGAAAGTATACAAGAAATAGAAGTATTTATATTGGTCAAAACCAATATAAATTTCCATCCCTGATTTATTGTGTAACTATATTTAACTATAACTTACTTGTGCTATACCTTACAATAGCTATAGTTGCTATAGTTAGTAGCTATAGTTGTGTAGCTATACTTGAGGTTGTTAGTGTCGCTTACATATTCTGATTCAAAGATAGAAGTTTGCCGGTATGACGTCACAACTCGTTTTGGTGACGTAAGATTCTTGTGACGTCACATGTATTAACATCAATATTTTTCAAATTATGACAAATTGGTACCTTTTCGCAAAAACGAATGCCAGAACCCTAATCAGGACACTATTTTCCATCATTCCACATACTTTTCCCAAGGTGCACTATTCCCTTTAACACGACATTGACATATTGTCCTTCTCCTGATGACCATTCGCAATAGCATTAGATCAGAAACCAATAAAGCTATCAGGCTCCCAAGTTTATCCAGCATTAACTTGTCCGCCCCTGTAGCTCAGACGGGAGTGCGCTGGGCTTCAGACCTCACTCAGTGTGGCAGGTTGGGTTCGAGTCGCTTCGGCACTCGCTATTTGTCCCTGACTAGGATGGCCTGCGGCTGGTGGCAACGGTCGCACTCGTCGCACACGCACAGGTCAGGTGACGCCAGAGGGCAAATGTCGCCTTGTCGCCAAATGTTCCGAACATACCTGGACCTTGTCCAGGTATGCTCGGGTACGCACAACTTTCGCTTCTAAATTCTGCTGTTTACCAGGAATTGCGAGGTCTGATGGTTGGGTCAGGGCCTGTGCCACAAGCTCTGCTTAAGGCGGAACCTGACCTCGAAAATTTGTTCACTCAAATGATTCGGACTTAATTTTAAAAAAAAGTATTTCAAACTGATAAAAATGTCGAGAACTTCTTTTATGATACTGCAAATTCAGTAACACCACAATCTACAAGTTTGATGAAAACTGAGTTAAACGGAAAATAAGCCGTAAAAGTCTAGGCATTATACAAACTCAAAGAATACCACACCCTCAAAAATATCACACCGCTTTGCTGCACAACATTTCTTGGATTTGCAAAACCTTTGTGACAAACAGTATCCACGTCTCGACGGAGTAGCAAGATTTGCCCACCTTCGGCTGAGACGCCAGTCAACGGAGAGTTGAATCAATAATATATGGCGCTTTAATTACAGGGAAACAAGGTAACGGTAATCTAACCACCGATCCATACGAAGATATAATTTAACAATAAGGTAATCCTCAGCTAACTAGGATACCAATGAGATACCCACTACCATCATCAGCAACACATGGTCTGCAGGGCAGCGCCATGGATGTGTCGGGTGAGGCACAAAACAAAGGCAACGGCCCCATTGAGAAAAACAAATATTTCCCTGCTATTTTCGTGGGTGCCTCGTCAAAAAAAAATCCCGACTGCCTTTCTAGAGGCTTTCTTTGAATAAGTTGTGGTTTTAAAAGTCTCAACTGAAGTATCCCATGAACAGCTGTCCTGGTTATTGTCGTAGGGGCCTATGTGGAGTCTATATCGGTTGTCTTCTTAGGGGCATCTTAGGAACTTGTCTCGGCTGTCTTCTCGCGGCCTTCTTGGTGCTTGTGTCGGTCATCTCTAGCTTGTGTGGGCTGTTTTTAGAGTCTTGGAATTTGCCTCAATTGTCTTTTTAAGGGCCTCCTTGGAACTTGTCACGCTTATCTTTTTAGGTGCCTCCTCGAACATCTACTGGTTGTTATTTCAAGGAGCGACTCGAACCTCATTCCAATTGTCTATTTATTTAGGAACACCTCAGTATTTATGTATATTTGCGAGGGCCTCCCTTTGTTTTTATGGGGCCTCCTTTAGTCCGGGACCGCAATATTTGCCCGCCCCCTGCCCTTCCCCGCTGTGACACCGCCCCCTGATGTTATGCTACGAAATACCTTGCGTAGCAGTTACGCAAGGTATTTCTTATGGCTTATGGCGTGGTTATTGGAATATTTTCCTTAATACGCTACGAAATACTTCAATTACGCTACGGAGCGATTTCTTGAGCTACGTGTTACCAAAAACCATACCGTAGCGTAACGTAGGTCATCACTGGGCCAGTTAGTATGCGTTTCATGTCGCTGATGCTGATACTGCTGGCTTTGGGAATGACACAATTTGCGACCCATGATATGAGGATAGTGCCTAACGAGAGAAGGAAAAATGCGCAAAGACGAATGAGTTTGAAGAAAGCCCCGAGTGATTGCTGACCTATGATGAGAATATCGCGGGTCGTTGGAGAAAAACTTACTTAATACACCCATGATACACCTAAGGTAGTCTGGGCCATACACAGCACATGTTTCATTTCATGTCATCGATTCTTCGACTAGTGTAACAGATCTTGTCAAGATCTCGTCAAAAGTTGAGCAGCCGGACGTAACTATAGATCGGTTCAACTTATCTGTTTAAGTCAGCACAACATATGCTCTTTGAATGATACTGTTCACTCTGAAGTGACATTTTAATTCAGTTAAAATTTAAGTTTAAAAAATAAAATAAAACAACACATTATAAATGGCTGCAAATGTGAGCGAAGAACGAACGAATGAATGTGAAGGTAAACAACGACGATGGACAGCATTACAGGTTCCTCCTTGTTAGCAGAAAGTTCCTCCTAGTTAACACACTGTTTCCATCCAGAATTGTCCCTATCAACATTCAAATGATGGGCTGTCCACCCTTTCAGAGAACAATCCCCGCCGAACCAAACGCCTACGGCGGTGAGCCGACCTAAATCCGGAGTCTAGTGCTCGAATTACGAACGAGGCCAGTATGGCTGCCACTCAGGAATTCGGTTCGCACCACCAAAGTGGAATTATTGATCGGCTCTCGATTATCCTCAGCTGCCGCCCGAACACTATATACTGGCTGCAGCTGGCGAATTCTAAATAACACGATTGCATTCGTCAAATGCGTTCCTCGTGGAGTTTCCGATAGGCTAAGTCACGTGTTTCGGGTGTCGCCATGGGCGGCGCCACCAGGGGGACGGGTGGTGTGCGTCTTTAGATAGGAGGGCAGTCCCCTCCTATTTGAGGAGATTATTCCCTACTGAAAATAACTGGCGAACAATTGAAACAGATTTGTGGTTATATGCATATAGTTTGGTTCTATTGTTTTAACTCTGTGTGTTCTCAATCGCGTCGCTGTAGCGATAGCTACAGCGCCGCGATTGAGCGCAATGTGGCTTTTCCAGGGTTTATACTTAGGTTAGTGTGTCGACCTAGGTAAAATAACACTGTCCTAATACAAGTTTTCATTTGTATTCATGAGTTCGTATGGCCAACAGTGCATAAGAAAACGTCAACGACCGAAAATATTTTGGCTAAGACCAGACCACAAACGCAATGCACGCAAGGGATGCTTTCGCCAAAAGACACTGGATACGTCTTTGTGTACACTGGTCCCAGTGAAGCTAGACTGTGCAAATGAATTACCCAAATCAGTGGTGCTCAGTATCAGGGGCGTAGTTACTCACTTTGTTGACCAGAATGACTCGTTAGTCGTTACCCCCTCCGCCCAGACCCCCCCCCCCCCCCCCCCCCCATCGCGCAGACAGCAGTAATCTCGGCTTCAAGCTATGCGGTACAGCATAACTTCAGGTGTTTACTACTAGTGCCATCTAGGGACAAGAATATAAGTACGCATATATGCTGTTGCTCTCAGCCTAAAGCAGTGGTTCCCAGCGTATAATAACGCATAAACCGTAGCACAAAGCTGAACATCAATTAGCGTTAATTGGGCACCACAATTGAAGGTATTGTAGATGGCGCTGATGATCAACTGCTACCAAGCGGACCGGCGGCTGTGCGTCCAGAGGGTATTTGTTATTTGGCGCATTGTTTACGGCGGAGTTTTGAAGGGGTTAGAGTGGTACAGATGTGTTCAAACTTATACGAAATGTTGGTGTCTATGAGTGTATTCGAAACCTGAAAGCATGTCTCGCGGAGTTTAATCCTTTGACATCGGGAGGTCAAATATCGGGCATCGCATA
This sequence comes from Chirona hameri, assembly GCA_036785665.1. Taxonomy (NCBI): domain Eukaryota; kingdom Metazoa; phylum Arthropoda; class Thecostraca; order Balanomorpha; family Balanidae; genus Chirona; species Chirona hameri. The sequence continues at coordinate 149,068 of JAXIVJ010000617.1, forward strand.
ACTTTTTCCGTAAAGTACCTACTTCTCGAAGTCGTTTCAACCGCTAAATATTCCCACCGGCCTATAGATGGTGCACAACGAATGATCTGACCACCCCTGGTCACCGGTTGAACTCAGGGCACAACATAAGTTACCATTATGGCCTATGAGAGAATGACGGGGAACCGCATATTTTTTTCTTCTTCTCCAGAGTCACGTAGTGAACCCATTATACTACCATCACCTTCCCTTTAATCCACCGACGTTTCACAACGCAAGACTTGACATATCCAGGTCACCATTTGACCTCAAGTCACCTGGAAAGGCGTTAATATCCATTTAACGAGCCGCCCAAATACTTATTAGTTGTTTACCGGCCGATTGTGTTAAAAATTATACAACATGTTGGTGTCTATGAGTGTATTAGAATCCTGAAAGCATTTATCGCTGAGGTCAATCGTTTGACCTCAGGAGGTCAAAGAGTGCCTGCGATGTCAAATCTTGGGTACCGCATAACTTTTTCCTTAAAGTACTTACCGAAGTCGTTTACAGGGCTAATTCTTACCACCAGCCTATAGACGGTGCACAACGACCCCTCCAGATCACCGTTTGATCTCAGGTCACCTGGAAAGGCGCTAATATCGATTTAATGAGTCGTCCAAATACGTATTCGTTGTTTACCGACCGATTGTATGCAAACATACCTTCGATGGGTTAAAAGAAAGGCGATGGTGGTAGAATGGTTTCTCTAAGTGATTTTCGGAAAAACATGCGGTGCACCGTCATTCTCCCATAGGCCATAATGGTAACTTATGTTATGACCTGAGGTCAACCGGTGACCAGGGGCGGTCAGATCACTCGTTGTGAATCGTCTATAGGCTAGTGTGAATATTTAGCTGTCGAAATGACTTTGATAAGTACTTTAGGGAAAACGTTATGCGGTACCCGATATTTGACCTCGCGGGCACTATATGACCTCCTGAGATCAAACGATTGACTTCAACGATAAATGCTTTATGGGTTCGAAAACACTGATAGACACCAACATTTTGTATAAGTTTGAACACAATCGGCCGGTAAACAACGAATACGTATATTGACGGCTCGTTAAATGGACATTAACGCCTTTCCAGGTGACCTGAGGTCAAACGGTGACCTGGAGGGGTCAAGTCTTGCGTTGTATACCTTCTGTGTGTTAAATGGAAGGCGATAGTGGGGTGGAATGGGTTCTCTATGTGATTTTTGGGGAAAATATGCGGTAGCCCATCATTCTCCCATAGGCTATAATGGTAACTTATGTTGTGACCTGAGGTCAACCGGTGACCAGGGGCGGTCAGATCACTCGTTGTGCACCGTCTATAGGCTGATGTGAATATTTAGCCGCTGTAGCGACTTCGATAAGTACTTTAGGAAAAAAGTTATGCGGTACCCGATATTTGAACTCGCGGACACTCTTTGACCCGCGAGGTTCAAACGATTTACCTCAGCGAGAAAATATTTCCGAGTTCGAATACACTCATATACACCAACATTTCGTATACGTTTGAACACAATCGGCCGGTAAACAACGAATACGTATTTGGACGGCTCGTTAAATATCTTAGCGCCTTTCCAAGTGACCTGAGGTCAAGCGGTGACCTGAAGGGATCAATTCTTGCGTTGTGCACCTTCGGTGAGTTAAAGGGAAGGCGATGGTGGTGGAATGGGTTCTCTAAGTGATTTTAGGACCAAATTATGCGTACCCCGTCATTCTCCCATAGGCTATAATGGTAGCTTATGTTGTGACCTGAGGTCAACCGGTGACCAGGGCAGTCAGATCACTCTTTGTACACTGTCTATAGGCTGGTGGGAATATATAGCCGTTGAAACGACTTCAGTAAGTACTTTAGGGAAAAAGTAATGCGGTACCTACCCAGATTTGACCTCGCGTGCACTCTTTGACCTCCCGAGGTCAAACGATTGACCTCAGCGAGAATTGCTTTCAGGCTTCGAATACACTCATAGACACCAACATTTCGTATAAGTTTGAACACATCTGTACCACTTTAACCCCTTCAAAACTCCGCCGTAAACAATGCGCCCTATACTCTGACGCACAGAGGCCGGTCCGCTTGGTAGCAGTTGATCATCAGCGCTTCTAGCGGCGGGAAATGTATTGTGGTGCCCCATTGATTTGTATTGATTCTTTGCGATAAGGTGGTGACAGTGAAACAGAAACTGGGACGGATCTATGTGCTTGTGCATTGTGCGCCATCGTTAAACGAATCATGTATAATTGTTCACTTAGCTGCTCAATCGTCATAACTTCCCACCGAAGGCTTTAATACTAGTGGGGTAACACCCCCAAGTTGAGAATCACTGACCTAAATGCAATGTGAAAAATAAATATAACGCGTTCAGAATCTGTATTGCTACAAGGATCTCTAAAAATGTATATGGCATAAAATAACAAAGACACATGCAACGAGATTTTGTAGTCAAATGTTTTCCATAACTGGGTCTCTATTTTGAACGTGACAGACTGATTATCAGAGGCAGGAGGCAGTTAATATCCCCCTACTCGCGATCGGGGGCGACAGTCGACAGTCGGACGCGATCGGAAACGGTTCGAACTGTTTTCCTTCGTCAGCGTTTGATTGCCGCAGGGTGATTACTCGGTATGCCGTGTCCGGTCTGTAAGTATGCCGTGCGGGGGCGGCGCGGGGGCGGCGCGGGGGCGGCACGGGGGCCGTGCGGGGGCGGCGCGGGGAGGGTGGAGTATGCCGTGCGGGGGCGGCGCGGGAGGGTGGAGTATGCCATGCGGGGCGGCGCGGGAGGGTGGAGTATGCCGTGCGGGGGCGGCGCGGGAGGGTGGATTATGCCGTGCGGGGGCGGCGCGGGAGGGTGGGGTATGCCGTGCGGGGGCTGTGCGGGAGGGTGGAGTATCCCGTGCGGGGGCTGTGCGGGAGGGTGGAGTATCCCGTGCGGGGGCTGTGCGGGAGGGTGGATTATGCCGTGCGGGGGCGGCGCGGGAGGGTTGAGTATCCCGTGCGGGGGCTGTGCGGGAGGGTGGAGTATCCCGTGCGGGGGCTGTGCGGGAGGGAGGAGTATCCCGTGCGGGGGCTGTGCGGGAGGGTGGAGTATGCCGTGCGGGGGCTGTGCGGGAGGGTGGAGTATCCCGTGCGGGGGCTGTGCGGGAGGGTGGAGTATCCCGTGCGGGGGCTGTGCGGGAGGGTGGAGTATGCCGTGCGGGGGCGGCGCGGGAGGGTGGAGTAGGCCGTGCGGAGGCGGCGCGGGAGGGTGGAGGAGCGATTGTCGGCTGTCGGCTCCCCCTGGCTATCAGCCCGAAAGACGGTATCGATCGCAGGAGACGGGGCTGTGTCAGCGGGGTGCCCGTGTTTCCCCAGCTGCCAGCTCTGCCGGCTCAACAGCCGTGTCAGCAGGTCTGCTGGCTCAACAGCCGTGTCAGCAGGGCCGGGAACCGACCGGGGACTTCATCACTCAGCAGGGCCGGGAACCGACCGGGGACTTCATCACTCAGCAGGGCGGGGAGACCGACCGGGGACTTCATCACTCAGCAGGGCCGGGAGACCGACCGGGGCTTCATCACTCAGCAGGGCCGGGAGACCGACCGGGGACTTCATCACTCAGCAGGGCCGGGAGACCGACAGGGGACTTGATCACTCAGCAGGGCCGGGAGACCGACCGGGGCTTCATCACTCAGCAGGGCCGGGAGACCGACCGGGGACTTCATCACTCAGCAGGGCCGGGAGACCGACAGGGGACTTGATCACTCAGCAGGGCCGGGAGACCGACCGGGGCTTCATCACTCAGCAGGGCCGGGAGACCGACCGGGGACTTCATCACTCAGCAGGGCCGGGAGACCGACCGGGGACTTCATCACTCAGCAGGGCCGGGAGACCGACCGGGGACTTCATCACTCAGCAGGGCCGGGAGACCGACAGGGGACTTCATCGCTCAGCAGGGCCGGGGACTTCATCACTCAGCAGGGCCGGGAGACCGACAGGGGACTTGATCACTCAGCAGGGCCGGGAGACCGACCGGGGACTTGATCACTCAGCAGGGCCGGGAGACCGACCGGGGACTTCATCACTCAGCAGAGCCGGGAGACCGACCGGGGACTTCATCACTCAGCAGGGCCGGGAGACCGACCGGGGCTTCATCACTCAGCAGGCACCAGGGAACCGAGGGACCAGCTATGGGGTCTGAGGGTCCAGGTAATGACCTCAGAAGGGATAAGGGACCGTCAGAGTGATACATTTATTCATCTCAGTACGCAGTAGGGACCAGAAACCGACAGTGTGGTCTGTATGACCGGTTACTGACCTCAGCACCCAGCAGGAACCGAAGGACCGGTAGTGTGGTCTGTATGACCGGTTACTGATCTCAGCACCCAGCAGGAACCGAAGGACCGGGAGTGTGGTCTGTATGACCGGTTACTGACCTCAGCACCCAGCAGGAACCGAAGGACCGGTATAGTGGTCTGGGAACCGGGAGTGTGGTCTGTGGTCCAGTCCATGACCTCAGCACTCAGCAGGGACCAACGGTTAGACCGAGGGATCCATGGGTTCAGAGGTCCGGCTACAGAACAACTCCTGGAAGAATTGCATCATAATAATGCTCAGGAACGGTGAAGCAACAAAGATGGGTGGGCCATTCATTTATTTGTTTTTTTACTGGGCGGTTCCCGGAATGAAGTGATGAAAGGTGCACGAACGCCGTTCGGGCGCATAGTAACTGGCATATGGCTGCTATACTGGCTATTGCTATGGCTGCTATACTGGCTATTGCTATGGCTGCTATACTGGCTATGGCTATGGCTGCCATAATGGCTATACCTATGGCTGCTATACTGGCTATGCCTATGGCTGCCATGATGGCTGGCATATGGCCGCATAAGGCACTCACGAAGCCTGCAATCATTTGGTTGGTATGGTCTGAGCAATATGCAGCGCTCCATATTTCTGCTGAAGCCAGTTTGTTCATAACAAAGACTGATTTTAAAATTAATTCTGCTATGCACTGCTGTGAAGACGTTCACACCATTGTCATAAAAGACATAAAGACATAAAGACATAAAAGAAAAGTGCAACAAAGAGCCTCTCGGGCCCATCCGAGGTTGCACCCCACCCCACCCACACCCACACCCACCCCCACCCCCCCCCCCCCCCTCCACCATTCTCGCCCCTTCAAATCACCTTACTCTACCTGCATAAAAGAAGGCTAATCCCACGAGTATTTATGAACTAATCCCTTCTCTGTAAAGTATTTATCTAATCTAATTTTGAAGGAAGCAAGTGTCACTGCATCAGCGACATCCCCTGGTAGCATATTCCAATGTCCTACAACCCTTCTACTGAAAAATGACTGTCGTAGCCTAGTCCTACTTTGTTTCATAATGAGTTTATGCTGATGACCTCTACCTCGATTTTCTCTATTGAACTCAAACATACCCTTTAAATATCCAGAATGCTGACTATTTACAAATTTGAAGACTTCAATTAGATCTCCTCTTAGCCTTCTATATCTAAGTGAAAACATACCCAATTTCTTTAATCTATCTTCATAAGGTAAACTACCAAGACAATTAACCATTTTTGTTGCCCTTTTTTGAACTCTTTCTAACAACCAGCAATCTTTCTCATATGTTGGAGACCAGGCTTGTACACAATACTCCAAATGTGGTCTAACGTATGCACAATACAGTTTTGTTATTACCTTTTCACTCTTGTAGGAAACATTTCTGTTAATGGCCCCTAGCATTCTAAGTGCCTTTTTCCTAGCTTCTACAACCTGGTCTGACGCTGATAGTCTATTGTTTACCACGACACCTAAATCTCTTTCCTTTTCAATCTGCTCCATTTTCTGCCCACCCATTTCATACCTATGTTTACTGCTAACCCGTCCAGCGTGCATAATCTTACATTTACTCAAATTGAATTTCATCTGCCATGCTTCAGACCACTCAACTAGCTTGTCCAGATCTGATTGAAAAACATCCTGATCATGTTTTCCTCTAATAATCCTGACAACTTTTAGATCGTCTGCAAATTTCAAGACTTTGCTGTCTATACTGTTCTCAATTGCATTCACAAATATTATAAAAAGCAATGGGCCCAGGACTGAGCCCTGTGGAACCCCACTGAGAACCTCCTTCCATTGTGATTGGCACCCATTCAATATAACCCTTTGCTGGCGTCCTGAAAGCCACGTTTCTATCCAATCCAGAATCTTGCCCCTGATCCCATGAATTTTAAGTTGCAACCCCAGTCTTGTATGGGGGACTTTGTCAAATGCTTTACTGAAATCAAGAAAAGCTACATCTAGCTGTTTACCCTGATCAAAGCTATCTGTTGCAACATCCAAAAACTCCAGAAGATTAGTTAAACAAGAACGGCCCTTCCTAAAGCCATGCTGTGTATCCTTGATGAGTTCATTTTGCTCCAAGAATTCAACAATCTTATCTTTGATGATTGATTCAAGCACCTTGCAGACTAATGAGGTCAGACTAACTGGTCTATAGTTTTCCTCTTTACTTCTATCTCCCTTTTTATGAATAGGAACAACATTTGCTCTTTTCCAATCAAGTGGAATTTTACTATCTGCAAGTGATTTAGAAAATATTATGGCTAATGGAACCGACAACTCCCTTTCAGATTCTCTTAAAAGTCTAGCATGGATTTCATCAGGTCCTTCTGCCTTGTTAGGCCTTACTTTCTTTAGATATTCTAGAACAAGTTCACTACTTATGCCACCTAGCTCTCCTATAGTCTCCTCTGTCTCTAGCTCAGGCTGAAGTGCTGCAATACTACTCTGGTCCTCGATAGTAAAGACAGATTGAAACTGATCATTAAGCACTTCAACCATTTCACTGTCCTTGCTAACTAACACATCATCTACCTTAAATGGACCTATATTTTTGGAAACTGTACTTAACTTATAAAAACTGAAGAACTTCTTACTATCTGCATTACAATGTCTAGCTAAATCAAGTTCCTTTGCCCTTTTAGCTGCTCTGACCTTTTTCTTAACTGAATTTCTTGCATTCTGGTAGGCCTTCTGATTTATATCTAGTGAAGATCCCTTCAAAATGCCAAATGCACTTCTTTTAGCTTGTATAGCACTCCTTACTTCTGGGGTAAGCCAAACTGGATTGCCCTTGGTTCTGTTACGTTTGTGCCTGAGGGGTATATGCCGATTTTGAATTTGGCTTAATCTAGCTTTGAAAACATTCCAGGCCTCACATGCATCTAAACCTGCCAACTCAACGTTCCATTTTATCTGTGCGAGGTCATTTCTAATACCATCAAAATCAGCCCGGCTGAAGTTTGGAACCATAATAAGGTTATCTTTGGGCCTCATTTCTGATGAGATATTGAATTTAACCATATTGTGATCACTGGTTCCTAGACCTGCACAAATACTTATGTCACTAATTAGATCACTGTTGTCTGAGAATACAAGGTCTAGAATGGAGCAATGTCTGGTTGGCTCTGTTACAAACTGATGCATGAAAAGCTCCTCTTCAAAGATTTGCCTATACAACCTACACTCATTTGTTTCCTCTGCTATACTTTCGTATCCTCTTAAGTTAAAATCTCCCATAATAAGACACTGAGCCCGAAAGTTCCTACGTATTTCCTCACAAATATCTTGGTCTGTTTCAGCTTGGGAGTTCCTTGGAAGATTCCCTGGTCTGTAAAATGCACCTATCCTCAACCTTCCTCTGTTTCCTGTACCAATTTTAATGTCAAGCCAGATTGATTCTACTTCTTTTACTTTACTAGAATCATCAACTCTAGTAGTGCAGTACAAGCTATTTACATATACAAACACTCCGCCTCCCTGCCGTGATTCTCTGCAGTATGAGAACATGTTATACCCTTGTAACTCGAAATCCTGTAGCCTATCCCTATTATACCCCTCACTAACCCATGTCTCGGTTACACAAATGATATCAGGCTTTTCAAGGGCAACATAACACTCAAACTCATCAAATTTAGACCTAATACTTTGGGCATTCAGCAACACACATGTGATCTTATACTTTGAGCTGACTCTACTAATTCTGAGGGAATTATGATCTACTGTCCTATTCTGACATGAACTTCTACCAATGCTTACTTCCTGATGCCCTAGTACTAGCATCCCTGAACCCCCCTCCTACCTAGTTTCCCTGAATGACACTTCTGTAGGCATCTCCCAAAGCCCTTGCCCCCTCATCCGATAAGTGAAGCCCATCCTTCATATAGTACCTATGCCACTCATAGAACTGATCCCATAAGTCTACATAACTAAGCCCCATAGCTGAACATAAGTTCTGAACTGAGCTGTTCACAGACAGAGCTCTCGAGTACCACTCCTCACTGGCTCCACAGCGAGGGAGGATGCCAGTCACAATGACTGGTTTCCTGGACTCCTTCAACCTCTGCAGCAGGCTCCGGTACTCCGCTACTATTCTCACACTCTGCCTAGATCCTATGTTGTTCACCCCCACCTGTATTATAACTGTCTCCTACCAAGTTCTGCCTCAATGACAGGGCCCATATCAACTACTCTTGCCCCCGGTTTGACTATACATCTGTCCCTCTTCCCACAGAATGTTCGCCTTAAGGGCCTTACCCTTGAGTCCCCAACCACTAAATGCTGAATCTCTTCACTGTCACTTTCAGCTGCTGACTCTAACGCACTGAACCTATTTGCTATTGTAACCTTCTGATGTTCCCTGGGGCTGTACTGCCTGACTATACCCTGAACTTTTGTCCATCCCTCCTGATCCCCTTCCCTCTTCCTCCTCCAGATTCTGCTACCACCCTCCATTACCCAGCACCCCTCCTCATCCTTACTGTCTGTGGCCCTAGCATTACTTTCCACAATGTTGAGTCTCCAGAAACGTGACCCTCCAACACACTTCCAAACCCCAGCCGCACTATCCACCTTTGCCTTATCCTCCTCCCTTATGCCCCTATCAGAACTACCACTGGTCCCTGATCCTGTAGGCTCCTTTTCTGACCCCCTAACCACGATCTGCGCATACGTTCCTTGGTCAGGAGCTACACCCTCCTGCGGCTCATCTCTACACCTACACTTACTTAACTGCGCCTCAAGCTCCGATGCTCTAGCCTGGAGGGCCTCTAGCTCTGCTACCTTCGCCTGCATCCTAGTCATGCTCATTTGAATACACTAGTAACTTAGGTATATAACTTAGGTACTATGCACTTTTCAATACTTTACTAACTTAACTTAACTTTTTTTTGTTTGTTTTTCCTTCTTCTAAACCTTAGCCTAGATCTAGGTAAAGCTAGTGACACAAATCAGCTATGAGTGCACCTACTACTAGACTAAATATCTAATCCTTAAATAAACTGAATACTAAATACACCTTAATTATCCCTAATTTTCTAAAATATCTACTTATCCAACCCTGCAACTAATAACACAAAAATAAGACTAAGACAATTTTGGCGCACACAAGCTAGAATGAAAAGTCCTTTAAAAAGCAAGTAAGAGGTAACAGCTAACTATGAATGCTTAAAAATAATACCTAAACGATCCACAAAACTAAATATCTAATCCTTATATCTAAAAATAATGTGGTTCCTCAAAAAATACACAAAACAACAGAGCTATCCAACAGCTACTTAGCTTGGCTAAAGCGGGGTTCAGAGGTGAACGATATTGACGGGAAAAGTCAATATCGGGAAACGATATTGACTTCGGGTTACTGATGGCTTTTCATCATGACTGTGCCATTACTACCTTTTAGGGCTAGGCTTACTTCACCGAATCAATTATGTTACGCCGTCCTTGAGTTCCTTGCTATCAAGTCTGGCGTGTGCGTGTGCGTGTGCGTGTGCGTGTGCGTGTGCGTGTGCGTGTGCGCGTGTGCGTGTGCGTGTGCGTGTGCGTGTGCGTGTGCGTGTGCGTGTGCGTGTGCATGTGCGTGTGCGTGTGCGTGTGCGTGTGCGTGTGCGTGTGCGTGTGCGTGTGCGTGTGCGTGTGCGTGTGCGTGTGCGTGTGCGTGTGCGTGTGCGTGTGCGTGTGCGTGTGCGTGTGCGTGTGCGCGTGCGCGTGCGCGTGCGCGTGCGCGTGCGCGTGCGCGTGCGCGTGCGCGTGTGCGTGTGCGTGTGCGTGTGCGTGTGCGTGTGCGTGTGCGTGTGCGTGTGCGTGTGCGTGTGCGTGTGCGTGTGCGTGTGCGTGTGCGTGTGCGTGTGCGTTTACCATCAGCGGTCGCACAGCCTGGCTAAGGCTACCGATCTCACTGTAGACGACCAGAAACTTATCTTAATATTGCTGGCAGTACATTATTTAGCACAAATGCGCTTATGTTGAAAGTTCGACATAAAACACACCGCGTGATATGTGATAGCTAGACCTAGAAGTTTCATATTTTGAGATCAGATTAACAGCATTAGGCACTAATAATTATATTGAGCGGTATGTACTGATTCGTCGAACTGTCGTTGCTCCGTTTGGATCATTCAGTCTTGGACTTTGTTCTGGATCGTTCTGTGCGTGAGGCTGAGAATTACGCCACCAAGCACAAGGCAAAATTAGTACTAAATTTATGTGTGGAAAATGTCCCATACTTGATTCCCCTGAAAATGGTACGGTGAAGTGATCAGAGCAGGGTCCAATAGATACAACAAATGAAGGTTATACATTTTCATGGGTATCGCCACGGCTCAGAACACTGCAGGGGACATTGCCTCTAGTAATTTTGAGCCACCCCTAACATGGTACTATGTTAAAGTACACGTGTACTTGAATTTGTCCCCTACTAAATTTTGAGACTTTGGTGACGTCATTGTACTCGTCTAATTTTGCATTAAATAGTGACAGTCAATAGTAATTAAATAGTTCCCTTGAAATGCTTTATTGTCAGACACATTACCCCCCCACGGACATTCGCAATATGCAGTATACATACATGTCGAATTGGGTATATCACGGGAATGCCAAATGAAAAACTACCCTCTGAGTGTCATAACTTCAACATGTCTCTATCGATTGGTCAATCGACTCGTTGCTGACGCGGTGATTTTCTTGTTTCAGATTCTCTGCAACAGTCTTCTATTCCTGTGTGTGAATTTGGCCGGCATTTTTACGCATTATCCGAGCGAGCTGGCGAAGCGGAAGGCCTTCCTGGAAACTCGACATCGACAATGTATCGAGGCCCGGCTGGTCACACAAAGGGAGAACCAGCAGCAGGTCAGTCCGGCTGGTCACACAAAGGGAGAACAAGCAGCAGGTCAGTTCGGCTGGTCACACAAAGGGAGAACCAGCAGCAGGTCAGTTCGGCTGGTCACACAAAGGGAGAACCAGCAGCAGGTCAGTCCGGCTGGTCACACAAAGGGAGAACCAGCAGCAGGTCAGTCCGGCGACTACGTGGGGCGAGATGGGCTAACGGATTATGACATGGGATAGTGGGTCGGACGAGAGGAAGTGAAAGGGTGAAATCAAAGTTTAGTGGAAGGAAAGAAACACATGTTTGTGAAAAGAACAGCACGGAGTTTGCTGTTTGCTGTTTTGTGGTTGATATTTTACTTTCATGTCCAAATTGCGCTTGGTATACGCTCGGCTGTGCGCCGTTAATTAAGACTCACTGGAATCCTTTGTGATCTCGGAGATAATCGTATGCAAACTAACCACATAATTACTCGGTGCTGGTGTCTTGCGGTGGCCAACGGAAGACCACCAGCATACATTACTGTCGCATTGCGCATTCAACATTTACCTTACTTCTGGTTGAGGGAGCAGACCAATGCGTTTTCGGAAAATCCGTGGGAAGTCTCAGTATAAATTGGAAAATCACTGTATATATTTCTCGCATGGTGTGATAAGGGCTAACAAATTTGCTATCATTCGACACAAAAGAAGACACATTTTGGCAAGGCCCATTTTGGCAGGTTCTGTGGTCTTCTGTGTGGATACTGACGCGATTAATCATTCGCGTACCTTTGGAGCTCACAGCTCAATGGGTCCTTTGTGTAGGATGCTTAGAAAATGAAGGAATCGCTACTGGTAAACTAGCCGATATTTATTCTCGATTCTAGACAAATGCTGACGCTCATATAAACATACATCGTCGCTCTCGTTGTCGGAATTTATTGAGCTCTTGGCGAAATTGACTGTAAAGCTTAAACCTGTAATCTCGAACTTGATGAGACGTGATAAAAGCCGAGTGGCCGTAACAATGAAATTTACTGGTAGGTCGGGGACGGCCCTTGTTTATTTAGGAACATATCGGCTGTGCTTAGAAATATCCATATCATTTATATTCTTATATATACACCGTGAGCAAAATGCCTGAACAATCAGCAATAACTTCTTTGCCAGCGCAGAATGTATTTCACTCCAGCACTGGTCGACGCGAATGCTGACGGGAAGGCGGCAATCAGCCATCGATCCGCCTTGCTGACCAGAATACATAGAGTTTAGTCGGGCACTATCCTGTTTAGCATTCAATGCGCTGCTCCATTGGGGGCACGTTCGCGTATATACATCGGACAACTGATTTACGCCGTAGGGTATTTCGTGGGATATTTAGCCCTGCAAAATACCCCATGGCCGTGGTGGAAACGGTCATATTTCAACCAAGCATTGCTACTACCACTGCGAACTTTACGCCTGCGATCCTCCGTTCCGGAGATCTTCAAATCGGCTGACGCGTAAACCAGAACTGTTGAACGTCCGTGAAGTTAGCGACTTATTCGGCGACTTATTCAACGACGGATTCAGATTTGGCCCAAACCTCAGCCCAATGTCAAATATGGTACGCTGATTACGAATATGACCTTAATTTTGCTGTTCAAGGTCATCTTCAAGGTCAAATTAAATATCAAAGGACGGGGTACCGCATAACGTCCCGAATGTATTGCCGGATCCTTTCCAAAGTGGTATCAGATGATAGACAGAGTTCACATATAACGTCCATTACTGTGACCTGACTCGTGATATTTGACCTTGGAGGTCAAATCCGAAGTCAAAGGACGGGTACCGCATATTTAGCATAACGTCCCAAATATATTGTCGGATCCTTCCAAAAGTGGTCCCAAATGATAGACAGGACAGGGTTCATATCTCACGTCCGTCACCGTGACCTGACCCGTGACCTTTGACCCTGGAGGTCAAATTTGAGGTCAAACGACGGGGTACTGCATAACGCCCCGAATTTATTGCCGGATCCTTTCTAAAATGGTCTCACCCGATAGACAGGGTCCAATCTATCAGGGTTTAATCTAACGCCCGTGACCTTTGACCTTGGTGGTCAAATTCGAGGTCAAACGACGGGGTACCACATAACGTCCCGAATTTATGGCTGGATCGTTTCCAAAGTGGTCTCAGATGATAGACAGGGTCTACATCTAACGTCCATCACCGTGACCTGAGTCCTGACCCCATCCTTTCAACTGGAATTTGATCTCCAGTTGGAGGTCAAATCCTCCAATTGGAGGTCAAATTCTAGGTGAAAGACGGGGTCAGGTCATGGCGACGGGCGTTAGATGTGGGCACTGGTCCCTGTATATCATCTGGGACCACTTTTTGAAGGATCCGGCAATACATTTGGGACGTTATTGGGTACCCCGTCCTTTGACCTTGAATTTGATCTTGAAGTTGACCTTGAACAGCAAAATGAAGGTCATATTCGTGATCAGCGTGCCATAATTGACCTTGGACCGAGGTTGGGCCGAATCTGAATCCGTCACTGAATAAGTCGCTGAATAAGTCGCTGAATAAGTCGCTAACTTCACGGACGTTCAACAGTTCTGGTTTACGCGTCAGCCGATTTGAAGATACTCGGAACGGAGGATCGTAGGCATAAAGTTCGCAGCGGTCATGGGGTCTGTTCCATCGGCTCCTCTAACCTCCTCTAACCTCCTCAAAGCTCCTCCAAATTAATATTATCGTTCCCGTGGCTCATCCAAACTCCTCTAAGCTCCTCTCGCGGCTGAGCGCCTCCTGCCGGCAGCCGCCCCTCGCGTCGCTCCTCAGTTTTTCAGTGTTTTCGCGTGCTTTTAAGTTTTTGCCAACTGCAAGCTTGGTCTCTTCTCAAGAAGTGGTGTTTGTGGACCGTGTGGACTGCTTTTCGTGTCTTCTCTCGCAGTGTGATTGTTTCTTTTTACCCGTCAAGTATTCGCAGTAGCCATATCTACGCCTCACGCTGGACTACTCGCCATTCTACCGGTTCCAGAAGAGGTCTACGAACCAATCACCTCGCCGTCTCTAATTCTACCGCTCCACTCCGTATCGTCGCCGCCGATGCCGTTCCAGAGCGGGCCGGGTCCGCGTCGGACTCGGCGGCCCCCATGGCCATAAATCACCAGTCCGCCGCCCAACGGGCAGACAGTGGCGGTGTCCGGCGACACTGCCGGGGGAGACGAGCCGGTCGAATAGTCCAAGCGCGGCGACAACAAGCACAGCAGCGTCACCAGGACTACGACCGTGCTCTTATCCCCCTGGCGGGCCCTGGACCCGCCCCTGGCATAGGGGTGAGTCCATTGGCCCAATCCCCGGACAGACCGGGCCTGGCAGCCGACGGCTGTCAGGGAGACCCTGGGAGCGAGAGCTCCCGTCGTGTAGAGGGTCATCTGCCTCACACTAAGGACGAATTCCACCGTACGACCCTGGACCACCACCGTTCGACCCTGAGACCACCTGGACATCGTGACCGCAATGTGCTGTCACGCAAGACGCAAGATGACCGTGTGCTAATGCAAGTGCAGATCATTCCTGCTCAGTGCGCCGCTGACTCCGGGAAACCCATCCCCGTGCGTGTGGCGGTCCGTCGGCCGCGTCTGAGCGAGGCCGCGGCTCGTGAGCTCCCTGCTGACGGAGCTGCCGATACGAGGGAGCGATGCCTTGCCCGGCCAACACGGCTGACCCGGCGACAGCCCTGCCGCCTGGCGGCGACTGACCACAACAGAGAGAGGAATGGCGCTGGGCGCGCTGTCAGCGCCCCGTGCGGCCTGCTCAAGATTGGACATTTAAACACTCAGTCACTCACGAACAAGCTGGACGACATTATGATCTTGCTACGAGACCAGCAGCTTGATATCCTGTGCCTGTCGGAGACCTGGCTGTCGCCGCAGGTGTTGGACCAGTTCCTCACTTTTCCGGGCTACAGCATCCTGCGGCGTGACCGAGAAGGTCGGCGCGGAGGCGGTGTAGCGATTTTGCACCGCTGCGAGATGCAGGCTCAGGAGCTGGCGATGCCGGCGAGCGGCCCTCTGGAGACGCTGTGGGCGTCAGTGAGCTGGCGGGGCGGCCGTCCGGCGACAGTCGGCGTCATCTATCGCCCGCCTAACAGCCCCGTGACCAGCAGCCTGGAGCATCTGCAGGAGCAGCTTCTGGCCGCCCGCTGCTTCAACCGGCCCGTGTTCTTGCTCGGCGACACAAACCTGAACGTGTTGGACACCAACTCACCACAGATACGCCGCTACTGCGACATCATCAGCGAGCTCAGCATGGTGCAGTTGGTGGACCAGCCGACACACCTCCACCCTACCCCGACAGCACTCGACCACGTGCTGACCGACCAACTGGACCCAGTTCCTGAGGTCGTGATTCTGCCGGACGCCATCAGCGACCATCAGCCCGTGACTGTCTCAGCGCGCCTCGGTCGCGTGCGCAGACCTGTTGAGTGGCGAACCTCACGGCCCTGGCGGCGCTGCGACTGGGACGCTATCTGTCTGGACCTCCTAGAGTCAGACTGGAGCGGTGTAGATAGCGCTACTGATGTCAATGCGTGTGTCCGACAGTTCATGGCCGTGTGGAACGATGTGGTGGACCGTCACTGCCCTGTTAGACGAGTGCGTATGGCTAAGCCGCACTGTCCATGGCTGACAGACGATCCAGCACTGAGGGTGCTGATGTCGGAGAGAGACTCAGCCCGCGACACCTGGCTCTGCCTCCGGACACCTGAGGCCAGGGCTGTTTTTACGCGCCTCAGAAATGAGGTGAAGACCCGGCTTATCAGCGCGAGGCGAGACTACCTCTGCGGCGAGATGACGTCGAGAGGCCGCCGTGACTTCTGGCCTACTTTCAAGAGGCTCACCGCGGCCAGACAGACCAGTCCTGCCGCAGCGTCTGACGCGACCCCGGAAGAGGCTGTAGCCTGGGCCGACCAGCTCAACGAGCACTTCGCAACCGTGGGCACCAAGATCGCCGACGAACTCCGAAATGCTGCGGCCGCCGGTCACCAGAACCCCCGCCCGCCCACCGTCTGCGCCGCCGGCTTCCTGCTCCAGCCTGCTACAATGCCGGAACTGTCGCGCTGCATCCAGCGTATGAGCGCGTCCAGAGCGGTGGGGCTGGACGGTGTGCCTCTTTTGGCTGTGCGGAACTGTTTTCCGGTAATAGGCCCGCATGTCTTGAAAATTGTGAACCTGTCTCTGTCGACTAAGGTATTCCCTGAGTGCTGGAAGGTAGCAAATATTGTACCCATACCGAAGTCAGGAGATCCGACTGTACCGTCAAACCATAGGCCTATTCCATTACTGAGCGTTCTATCTAAGATATTAGAAAAAGTTGTGTGTAGTCAACTGACGCACTATTTAGAATCAAACAGCTTGCTATGTACCGCTCAATACGCTTACCGATCATGTCACTCCACGGAGGACGCCGTGCTCGGTGTTGTCGAGCGTCTGGTCACGAACGCCGACAACGGTCTAGTATCGTCGGTAACGACGTTGGATCTCTCGAAGGCGTTCGACAGCGTCGACCACGGCGCCCTCCTCATGAAGTTGCCCTGGTATGGAATCACTGATGTTGACTGGTTCCGCAGTTACCTGAGCGGCCGACATCAGCTGGTTAGGGGTGGTCAGCTTACCTTGCCTGTGACGTGCGGCGTGCCACAGGGTTCGATAATCGGACCAATCCTTTTTATTTTGTTTACCAACGATCTTCTGGCCCATCTGACCCATGGTCACCTCAGCTCATACGCGGATGACACGCTTCATGTAGACTGTGCGTCCCCTGACGGACCGGGGCTCGCGGACCTCAGGGCCAGGCTGGAGCTTACCATGAGTGAGCTCCACACCTGGTTCAGTTCAAATTCTCTAAAAATGAATCAGAAGAAAACAGACTTCATGATTGTTGGTACCAGGCCAAGTCTGAAAAAGATACGAAATTTCCATTTTGAGATAAATGATGCATCGGTCATTCAAACCTCTGCCAAATTGAAAATTCTCGGCGTCATTGTGGACCCGGTCCTGTCATGGGACGCACACATCTCACATGTAGCTAAAAAATGTAACGGAATTCTTATCTCGCTCTACAGGTTCCGACACTATTTTACGAAGGATACACTCAAAATCATTATCCAGGCGTACGTGTTTCCGCACATCACGTACTGCCTCTGCGTGTGGGGTGGGACGGCCAAGGGTCAGTTACACAAAATTCAAAAGCTCATCAACTTCTCGGCCAGAATTGTCACCGGTGTTAAGAAACACCAACACATCACCCCGGCTCTAAATTCTCTTGATTGGCCAAAAATCGATACCCTTGTGGCGCGCCGTGACGTCACGAAGGTGTGGAAGCTGCTGAGGTCAGAAGGAGCTCCGGCTGAAATCCGAGCCCTCCTGATCCCTCGCACTGCAGCGTCCACTAGGGAGACGCGCGCCTCGGATAGCGGAAGCCTCCACCTCCGCCGATGCAAACTTAGCGCCAGCCAGAGGGCATTTTCATATCGTGCGGCGTCGTCATGGAACGCGCTGCCTCCGTCTGCTCGGGCTGCCCCGACGCTTGGAGCTTTTAAGACGACTGTTGGTGGTGTCTAGTCACCATACTTGCCATGCACCTACGTGTTTCATACTTGCTGCATTGTACGGAAAACCCGAACAGCCACCGTGTGGATGGTTTTTCAATACACTATCGTCTCTCCAAGCTCGCCTCAAACCTCCTCCGAACTCCTCCGAAATGAAAGGTGGTTTTTCGGAGGAGGCTGTGGTAGACATTAGTGGCGCGGTTCATTCATTTGTAATTCCTACGCCAGATTTGTTGTTACACATAAGATAAAGAGAGTGAGGGCTGAGGACTGAATGTGAAGTTGAAGTGGTGCGAATAGTTCTTTCTTTTCATTTTCCCCATGGGTACTTACAAATTGGGTATCTCATATTTGTTGTGGATCTGGGCATCAGCACTGTCATAAAGACATAAATAAAGACATAAAAGAAAAGTGCAACAAAGAGCCTCTTGGGCCCATCCGAGGTTGCACCCCCCCCCCCCACCCCCCCCCCCCCTCCACCAGTCTCGCCCCTTCAAATCACCTTACTCTACCTGCATAAAAGAAGGCTAATCCCACGAGTATTTATGAACTAATCCCTTCTCTGTAAAGTATTTATCTAATCTAATTTTGAAGGAAGCAAGTGTCACTGCATCAGCGACATCCCCTGGTAGCATATTCCAATGTCCTACAACCCTTCTACTGAAAAATGACTGTCGTAGCCTAGTCCTACTTTGTTTCATAATGAGTTTATGCTGATGACCTCTACCTCGATTTTCCCTATTGAACTCAAACATACCCTTTAAATATCCAGAATGCTGACTATTTACAAATTTGAAGACTTCAATTAGATCTCCTCTTAGCCTTCTATATCTAAGTGAAAACATACCCAATTTCTTTAATCTATCTTCATAAGGTAAACTACCAAGACAATTAACCATTTTTGTTGCCCTTTTTTGAACTCTTTCTAACAACCAGCAATCTTTCTCATATGTTGGAGACCAGGCTTGTACACAATACTCCAAATGTGGTCTAACGTATGCACAATACAGTTTTGTTATTACCTTTTCACTCTTGTAGGAAACATTTCTGTTAATGGCCCCTAGCATTCTAAGTGCCTTTTTCCTAGCTTCTACAACCTGGTCTGACGCTGATAGTCTATTGTTTACCACGACACCTAAATCTCTTTCCTTTTCAATCTGCTCCATTTTCTGCCCACCCATTTCATACCTATGTTTACTGCTAACCCGTCCAGCGTGCATAATCTTACATTTACTCAAATTGAATTTCATCTGCCCTGCTTCAGACCACTCAACTAGCTTGTCCAGATCTGATTGAAAAACATCCTGATCATGTTTTCCTCTAATAATCCTGACAACTTTTAGATCGTCTGCAAATTTCAAGACTTTGCTGTCTATACTGTTCTCAATTGCATTCACAAATATTATAAAAAGCAATGGGCCCAGGACTGAGCCCTGTGGAACCCCACTGAGAACCTCCTTCCATTGTGATTGGCACCCATTCAATATAACCCTTTGCTGGCGTCCTGAAAGCCACGTTTCTATCCAATCCAGAATCTTGCCCCTGATCCCATGAATTTTAAGTTGCAACCCCAGTCTTGTATGGGGGACTTTGTCAAATGCTTTACTGAAATCAAGAAAAGCTACATCTAGCTGTTTACCCTGATCAAAGCTATCTGTTGCAACATCCAAAAACTCCAGAAGATTAGTTAAACAAGAACGGCCCTTCCTAAAGCCATGCTGTGTATCCTTGATGAGTTCATTTTGCTCCAAGAATTCAACAATCTTATCTTTGATGATTGATTCAAGCACCTTGCAGACTAATGAGGTCAGACTAACTGGTCTATAGTTTTCCTCTTTACTTCTATCTCCCTTTTTATGAATAGGAACAACATTTGCTCTTTTCCAATCAAGTGGAATTTTACTATCTGCAAGTGATTTAGAAAATATTATGGCGTATGGAACCAACAACTCCCTTTCAGATTCTCTTAAAAGTCTAGCATGGATTTCATCAGGTCCTTCTGCCTTGTTAGGCCTTACTTTCTTTAGATATTCTAGAACAAGTTCACTACTTATGCCACCTAGCTCTCCTATAGTCTCCTCTGTCTCTAGCTCAGGCTGAAGTGCTGCAATACTACTCTGGTCCTCGATAGTAAAGACAGATTGAAACTGATCATTAAGCACTTCAACCATTTCACTGTCCTTGCTAACTAACACATCGTCTACTTGACATGCTCGCAAACAGCTGATACCTCATCCGAAATCGTTCCCGTGGCACCGCAAATCAGTGCTCCTCCAACCTCCTCTAAACTAATCTCATCTTTTTTGGAGGAGCCACTGGAATAGACCCATGGTGTGTCAAATTGGGAAATAACCGGTCGGGAATAGTTCGTCGGCCTACCAATAGATGGCTCTGACTGTCGTTATCGTTATCTCCGGAACCAAGGATCGCAGCGAGACGCGCAGGGCGGCATTCGCAAGCTCTTAATGAGGTGCATCTAAATAATACTCGAAGTTTTCAAATTGAGGTCACATATCAGGTCAAGGTCGGGTCAAAATTATAAATCGAGACATTTGAGTTTATGGGCCATACTTTCCATCCAAAGCATTTGATTGCAAACATGATCACCCAAAGTACTCCTAAACGTATAATACGCATCCCGCATAAGCATAAGCTAAAGTGAGATTGTTTGCAAAGGTCAAGGTCAAGGTCTGGTCACAAAAGGTCACTATGCGCAGAAGATCTACGAAAGTCATGCGACACATGTTGTATGGGCTATGTTACACGTATAATTCGATATTGATAGTCATTTTACTATTTAACCTCATTTTAGTGAAGTTAGTGTCAAGCTCAGGTCAAGCTCAGGTCGCATAAGGTCAAAATTTCAAATTGATCAACCTAAATACAAAAGCCATGTTTCTAGACCAGTTTTGTCTCAGAAATGCAGTGCTGGAATTTATTTGTCTGTATCTGATCACTAAAAGCAAAAAAAAACGCAATTAAAAAATATGAGGTGATGAGTTACTCATACTTGGGAGCCATAAGTCAGTCAAAAATAAAGATATGGCTTCAAAATTGGGTTTGGGTATTGTCCGTATGTGGTTATCTAATATCTTACATATATTCTGTTTTTTTAATGTTTGAAAATTTTGATTTTGAGGGTATTTTTCCTTTTTTGAGGAGGGGGGAGGTCAAACCCCCCAAACATTTCAAATCCGAGATAGCCATTTTGTAGCCATTTTGATTTGCTATCTTTTGATGTTTGTGTTTGTTCCACCCTTTCAAGCCACTTTGTAGCAACAAGGTGCAATAGCGTGGCCAGGCTTTAACATGAATTCTCGAAATTAAAACCCTGTCGACTTTTCCGGTATTCAACTACGAAATTAGGAGTGTGCCTTCTGTTTTGGAATGTCAAAAATATTTTTCATACGGTAAGTAGCTATTGGTTTGATTGTTGTATATGATGAAATTCACATCTGGAGCCCCTTTAGTTGAATTTTCACTTATATTTTTTCCTTCTTCGGTATCTATAAAACGATCGCCACTATGGTGATGCTATGTAAAACGGCGCACATAAGACAATACAATTACGGTCACATCATGCAAGATAGAAAGACAAGTTTTGCACAGCACGTTCTTGCCACTGTGAACTTTATTATGTGCAAGTTTCGTAGCTCTAAATTGATATCTTCCAATAACAAAAAATGGCCATCGGCCATCATCGAAACGGCCATCATCGAACAACATGATGGCCGTTCAGTTTCTGTTCGGCTGCTGCTATCAGCGTGCACGAGCTGTTTTGTTGAATTGCTATTGGCCGGCGCTAACAATATGCTAGCAGTTTAATAGATAGTTGCAGTGCTTCTAGTAGCGGAAGCCCTATGGAGTATACCCGATAACTTTTTGCTCCCAGCAAGTTCCGGAGTCTTTGGAATATCTCAGCAACTAGGGCGAATCTGGAGAAACGAAGTCATGGGTCAATTCAGAAAATGATGTTCTATAGACCAGTGTCAATAACCCCAAATAAGCGATGTGAGTAGGCGCACTCCCTTTAAATCAAGGTGTCATACTCGGCATAGCATAAAATTTAACACGATTTAAATCAAAATGTCACGAAGTAGTCGTGCACATTCGCTAAGATAAAACCAGTCAACCTGCCCTCTACGTTTCTAAAATGTAATTCATGATATGCAACTGTAAATGGCGGATAGGGTTTGAGTCTGATCACTTATGTGATTTATTTTTGAATGCTCATATGCACTGAATAATTGCCTTCAACGCCTTATAGCTAGTTAAGAGAAATAGTTCACCCTGACGGAATAAATTAAGGTAAAATGCCGCGAGGTCGGAAAAATCCATAGAAAAACCCCGCGTTCAATGTGAATTTGTCCGTGCAATCACTCACAAACATGAAAATGGCGGGAAGAGTTTTGGTCGCATAGGTACAGAAATGTTTCTATAGCGTAGTTAATACATCTTCCTATTGCGTGTCATAGCTAGTTAAAGGGATTATACGGGTTTTTCCGAGAATAATTGAGTTACATAGTAAAACGTAATTATAAAGGTGGTAGAAGTCCCACGGTAGCCACATCTTTCTGGAAATGACCTCTTCTGCACGTAAGGACATTCCAAAGTGCGCGGTGATGCCACCGCGTATTCTCTGCAGGACCGGCTGAGACAGAGCCAGTCATCTCTTTTATGCTAATAAAAACACCTCACTTATGGCATATTTCCGGTAAAATAAGCAATATTTGAAAGAAAATAAACTTGTTTTGTTCCAACGACAGCAGCAGTTACCTAGTTTCCCCATAAAATTCTATATTTTTCATGAATTTTCATGCCAAAAAATGAATACGCCACCACCAAATTCTCAACGCTAAAGGCCAGGAGATGAGAAAACCACAAAAACACAAAACCTCAACGAACAGTGTGTAGTAATACAAAGTCCCGTCAGTTTTGAATTGCATAATAATTGTGTGATCCAGTGTAGGACTTGCAGATAATTCAAAACTCTAAAATTGATCTTAAGATAAAAGTGGTGGACAGTAGTGCCGATCAAGTACTCGATATCTGATACTAGTCTCGAAAAACGCCCAAGTTTTAACGCTGATAATTGCTGAAATAATGGACTAAATGAGCATTGAGGTCCCTGTTATATGTCTTAAACGTGTATAAAGCTCATACAACTGCAAAAGAGTGCATTTACTTTCAGGACGGAAACTCGTATAATCCCTTTAAGGCGTTTTTAGTTTCAGTGCGTCATCAGAGCAAAAACAATGCAAAAAAGTGCCCATTTCCCTATGGCGGCCGACGCTCGGGAGGCGGCGCGGCGCGCCGGCTATTTCCGCTCTTGACACAACATGTAGTAGCAATGCTTAGTTGAGATATGGCCGTTTCCACCAAGGACATAGGGTAATTTGCAGGGCTAAATATCCCACGAAATACCCTACGGCTTAAGTCAGTTGTCCGATGTATATACGCGGCACGTTCACATATAAATCGATTGATAAACAAAGGAGGTCATTGAGAAAATAGAGAGGGCGAGTTAATTTAAACCCTTTAGTGAACTTTATCGTGATGCAGGTGACTGTTTCTTTTTGTTTAGTCTTTTGTCTCATTGCTATTTGTAGAGCTTGTCTTGAATACTCGCTCGGATACTTTGAAAGCCAGTCATCAGCAGACTGTGTTACAGGCGTAACACATGTCGGGCGAAAAGAGCTTTGCTTAGTGTAAAACTAAGCACCTGTCACCAGGGGCGTAGGAACTAACAAGTTGGGGGGGGGGGGGGGGCAGGAGGCATTCTGAAGTCGATTCTCTCCATGCAACGCCCATAGGCGTAATGTTAAAATCAAAAATGTGTGTGGGGGGGGGGGGGCTGCTGCCCCCCCTCCCCTGTTCCTACGCCTATGCCTGTCACATTGACTGAAGTATTAAAAGTTAAACAACATAGAACGCTGATATACCACTGTTTCTGCTCCAACGGAGAGTCTTACCGCCAACTTTATCATAATTCATACCTATCATCAGTTCATAGCACACCAGTGAGTAGTCAGATATAATTTTCCAAAAATTCTCAATGTAGTCTTTTGTCGCCACCAATGCCCGAAGCTTAACGATCTGTTCTCTACACGCTGTTGATGTGTTCTTTCATTTCAGGAACGCCTTCTCCTGTCTGTGCTGCCGCGACACGTTGCCATGGAGATGAAGTCTGATATTGCCGGCCAGCAGCGTGACACAATGTTCCACAAGATATACATTCAGCGACATGATAATGTCAGGTGCGCAGTACAGCTCCTCCAGTTGAATTACGATGCTATTTATTAGTGGTATAAATAGTATATCACGTGGGGCCCAGGCATTAAAAACATTGCTAGAAACTAGAACTTCTTAAACTTGTAAAAACTTGTATTAAAACTCCTTGTCTTTTTTTGTACCAAACACAATTACAACTTTTTACAAATTGACCAATATCACTTGCTGAATCCAGTGTGATGCCGTTTTCCACAGTTTTTAGCCCTAACATAATGACCTGACCAGTGCGTATATGTGCGTGTTTCAGCATAATATTTGCGGACATTTGTGGATTCACGGCGTTATCTGACCAGTGTACCGCCGAGGAGCTGGTCAGACTGCTGAACGAGCTGTTTGCCAGGTGAGAACAAAACACACCAACAGGTCAGCCGGCATTCGAGTGCAAGGCTCATCAGGGACCAGGAGGGTTTACCAGGGGTCAGAGGGGGTCATCCAAGGTCTGCAGAATTCAGCACGAGTCAGCAGGATCTGCTGATGTCAGCAGGGGTCGGTATGGTTCTTTAGGGGTTATTCAGGGTGATTAGGGGTTAGCTGGGTGAGCAGGAGTTTGAGAAGGTAAACACGTGTCGGTGCACGCCAACGACGTTGAAGGATGAGAACTCTGGGAACTCTGGGATGAGAACTCTGGGAACTCTGGGATGAGAACTCTGGGAACTCTGGGATGAGAACTCTGGGAACTCTGGGATGAGAACTCTGGGAACTCTGGGATGAGAACTCTGGGAACTCTGGGATGAGAACTCTGGGAACTCTGGGATGACAACTCTGGGAACTCTGGGATGAGAACTCTGGGAACTCTGGGATGACAACTCTGGGAACTCTGGGATGAGAACTCTGGGAACTCTGGGATGAGAACTCTGGGAACTCTGGGATGAGAACTCTGGGAACTCTGGGATGAGAACTCTGGGAACTCTGGGATGAGAACTCTCGGAACTCTGGGATGAGAACTCTGGGAACTCTGGGATGAGAACTCTGGGAACTCTGGGATGAGAACTCTCGGAACTCTGGGATGAGAACTCTGGGAACTCTGGGATGAGAACTCTCGGAACTCTGGGAACTCTGGGATGAGAACTCTTGGAACTCTGGGATGAGAACTCTGGGAACTCTGGGATGAGAACTCTGGGTTGGATCATGTTAGGGACAATGGACGCTTATATAACGCGAAATCGGGTCACACCAACGACTTTCGAGCGAATTGCTGATGATTGCAGCAATTAACATACATAGCTCCACACCGTTTACATATTCGATGAAAATGAGCCGGTGATGGTTTGACCTTCACCTCCGTGGTGCGCGGACCTTTCAAAGGCCGCTCGGTCGAGCCGATGCTCTGGCGGTCGCAGGGGCGGGTCCAGACAATCTTCAAGGGGAGGGGCGGGGGGGGGGGGGGGGGTCATTAATTGCAGTGGTGCCCCTACCTATACCCAAATCTGAAAACTCAACGGATTTGGCCCACTATATTTTTAGGGTGCCCCTATATCAACATTTTGTTTATTGACAACTTTGGCTATAGGTATTTGCAATATCAGTCGTACCCTTTCCATAATTCAAAGTGCCGCGGATGGTGCTAAAATATATAATTTGTACAGTCAAGGGTGACCCCAGACGGCTGATGAAGAATTGACCAAGAAGATAGTCGAGGTTCGTGACCAGAAGGGTAGTCGTTTTTACGAGCAGTAAATGTTATGCATGCGATTAACTATTATTACGCCGCGAAGTGGCGCCAAAATTTGAGGTTTTGAGCGGGTTGGAGAACTAATTTTTGCTATTGGAACCAGGATGCAGGGTCAAAACGAGGAAATATGTCTGTAGCAAAAGGTGGGGTCAAAATACATGTTGCCTCCCCCCCCCATTTAAGGCCATAGGTGGGACCATGACCTCCATATCCCCCCCCCCCTGCGGCCACCAGTGTGTACAGTCTATATTAGACCCTTTTATACTGGAAAAAGAACACGGGTTGATTTGCGCGGCGTATAGCGGCGCGGATTTTTTTTAAAATCTGGATAACTAGGCCCTAAAAAATCGAAAGGTTCTATAATCTATATGTATCGCCCAAGGGGGCCCTCAGGACCCCTCGAGTCCGATACGTTGTTGCCTCTGGTGTAAAGGCACGTTGGTGCCCCTTCATAGCCCAAGGGACGGGAGACATGAAGGGATTGTTTTTTGCATAACTTAGCAATTCTAATTTAGCATCATTTCGCGATTTTTTAAAAATCTCCCAGCGACCAATGCTTGTGATTTCATGGCGGTACCAGACCACTGTTTTCACTCCTGGATTCAAGGAGGCACGGTGTCCCGGTGTCTCCCCTCGCCCCACAGTGCCGCCTACCGGCACGGTGGTGTCCCTGGTACACCGGAGCGGTGGTGCGCCTGGTACACTGGCGCGGTGGTGCCCCTGGTACACCGGAGCGGTGGTGCCCCTGGTACACTGGCGCGGTGGTGCCCCTGGTACACCGGCGCGGTGGTGCCCTTGTTTCAAAGAACACTGAATGATTTGCGCCGCGTAGCGGCGCATATTTTTCTTGCTTTATTTTGGTGGTGCCCCTGGTGCCCCGGCGCGGTGGTGCCCCCACGGCCCAAGGGGGAGGGGGGTCATGACCCCCGTGACCCCCCCCCCCCTGAGGCCTGAATCGGCCACTGGGTGGTCGATCTGTTGATATGTGCGTTTAATCTGGAACAATGTATGTGGTGTGTCCTGTACGTCGCCTCCACTGGCCATTTGGAGATACACATAAGCTAACCTTATACTTAGCTGACGCTGCTCCATACAGGCGACGGCCAAGGGTTAGCGAAGGAGGGCTGTTCAACCGAGCGCAAATCCAAACCGTCCTCTTGTCTGCCTTCGTGTTGGTTCCCGGACCGCCTGTCCGACTGGAGCTTGTTAGCACTTTAAAGTGTTTTACTAAACACGTTTCTTCCCAAGGCTCACTGTATCTGCCCTTCTGTTTCTGCCCAGGTGTGATCGGATGGCGGAATACTTTCCCTAGATCTCCCTGTATCTGATCTGCTGTTTCTGTACAGGTCCTCCTGTAATCGGTAGGCTGTTTCTGTCCAGGTCCTCCTGCAATCGATCTGCTGTTTCTGTCCAGGTCCTCCTGTAACTGTCCTATTGTTACTGTCCAGGTTTGACCGGCTGTCCTGTTGTTACTGTCCAGGTTTGACCGGATGTCCTGGTGTTACTGTCCAGGTTTGACCGGCTGGCGGCGGAACACAACTGTCTGCGGATAAAGCTGCTCGGCGACTGTTATTACTGCGTCTCGGGCCTGCCGGAGCCGCGGCCTGACCACGCCCACTGCTGCGTAGAGATGGGACTCGACATGATCGAGGCCATCGCGTGAGTACCGCACATAGAGGTGGGCCCAAAGACAAACGGATGAGTACCAAACATGGTTGCATGGAGCCAGAGGTAGGCATCGGGATAAACGAATTGCATAGAGGCGACTGGCGAGTTTCGAGGCAAGTTGATGATTGCTAAACACGTTGGCATAGAGGTGGGCAAAACACGAGGTGGGCTTCAAGATAAGCGGATGAGTACTAAGCACGATTGAGATCGCGTTGAGTTTGTTTGAAGAATACTGAACACGGTCCAGTATATAACAGATGTTATAATAGTGCGTTCGCTAAATTCTTAAATCCGCCGACTCCCTAAGTAGTCCGCGTAACACTAAGGCGGACCGCGGACTCACAACACCTCTTGTGAATCCGCCGAATAACGGCCGTCATTCCGCGGATTCACAAGAGTCTGCAGGCAGTCCGCAGATTGCCTGTGGAGTCGCTGGACATCCGCGAATTACTTAGGGAATCCGCGCAATATCGATTAATTCCAGTAATTCTGCGAATATCCTAGTTATTTCATGGAAATACTGGAGTAAAGTTGCATCAAGTCAGAATGCAAGCATGGAACAAGTATGGACTTAGAGCCAACCAGAACGGTCATGCCCTGGAGTATGTATCTGAAATACAAAGTAGGGGAAATATCCTTTTTGCGACCTTATTGCGACTTTTAAAAATCAAAAATGGAAATGCGTTTTTTTTATGCATAGTAATGCTGTGAGAAGTGGTCGATTTTTGTCATTTAAAGGTCATAACTCAAGTCATTTTTGAAGATATCAACTTTAAATTTGGTACACATATTCACCGCATACGGCTCGATCACTTATATTCCGTTTTTTTGGATAATTAGGATTTTTTTCTTGAAAATTTTGTTTAAAAAAAAATGTATTTGGATTTCTCAAAATTTGGAATAAAAAAACTCAAAAATCCGAGATAGCAGTTTGATAGCCCGGCATATTGTCAGTAATTTGATTTAAGACAATTGAGTTTATCTCAAACATCGTACCTTTGCCAGGATTTTCCGAAAACCATTATTTTGCAACAAAAACCGAAGAACATGACGTCACTCTGACGTTATTCCCGGTTGACCTGTCATAGCCTCATATTTTTCCTTTTGCCAACATGTGTAGAATTTATGTGAGAGAAGGTACTGCAAGTTTGGTGACGATACCGGTGTTCGTGTAGGAGTTATTGCAAAATAATGGGAGGGGGGGGGGGGGGGGGCAAAAAATAGCCCCGCCCCCTCCAGTAAGTCGCGGGTTAATGGACTCGGATTGGCAATCAAGAAAAACAATTAAGTCATCTGCGTATTGAGAAAGTCGGATTTCATGGTTGTGGGACACATCAATGCCACGCATTACCTTGACAAAACATTTGAACTTAAATTCAGAATTTTAAGTGCACCTTTAGGCTCGTATCGTTGAGATCTTTCGATCGCCGACTGTTGCGCCTCGATCTGACCATTGAGTCGGGAGATGGACAGGGGGGACGCCCCCCACCCCACCCCACCCCCACCCCCTCAGTCAATGGAAGGTGGTTGGAGACCACATGGTCAATGGCGGGTTAATCGAGCTACCTGAAAAACAAACACGTTTCCCCCGGCATGTTGTTTTTTATGACAGCATCAGTGGTGTACAATTACAAATACGATTGGATATGCTCAAAGTTGAAAAGTAGCTGTAAAGAGGCAAACAAATGTAGATAACATTTTCCTTATCGCTTTTATCAAGCCCTGATTCTCCGAAAGAGGCATTAGATACAAACAAGCATATATTGCGTTTAAGGATGAGCTTTACTCCCGTATTTCCACAAAATAACTAGAACATTCGCAGAATCACTGGAATTAATCGATAGTCCGCAGATTTCCTAGATAATTCGCGGGATGTCCAACGACTCCACAGGCAATCTGCGAACTGCCTGCAGACTCTTGTGAATCCGCGGAATAACGGCCGTTACACTGTAAAACAAATCTACAAACCGCCGACTTGTTTACAAGTTTGGATCCATTTCGCATAGGCGTTGCCTTGTCATCTCACCAACTACTGGATAGTTAATCTACAAGTTTACGAAATTTTCTACCAACCAAAGGGTTGTTAACAAGTTTGGATCCATTTCGCATAGGCATTGCCGTGTCACCTTACAAACTAATGGCTCGTAAGTTTTACCATCCTTGTCCTCGGACTTGTTTCTGAGGTACAGTGATTACCTTTGTACCGTGTAACGCTATACAAGCGTATCGTTTGTACTAGTTTTTCTTGTACAAGCCTTTTCCTGAAGCTAATAATAAAACACTCACTTTGTCAACGTCTTTGTAACGCACGTACAGTGCAGTACCTACAAATGTTCTGACCACTTCCTCAGCACCACCTGTCGGTCTGTCGGTGCTGCACGCAGTGGAATCCAATGCAACTAGTTATACCCTCACCCCCGATATCGGGGGCGAGGGCTATACTAGTTGTATTGGATTCCACTGCGGCGTGCAGCACCGACAGACCGACAGGTGGTGCCGAGGAAGTGGTCAGAACATTTGCACTACACTGTACAATGCCAGGTGTACTGCTCTGAGTGCTGGAATGAGGTTAGTGTGAAAGTTCACCGTGAGTACAAATATATCCTGTGGGCATTAAACAGTTACACGCAGCATTCTATCTCAAATTCGTCGACCGGCATCTACAAGGAAAATCGGACATTTTCTCGACTTTATTACACATAGTGAACGATATGCACGGGGTGTGATATCACATGTCTTCACACAGCTCGGTAAAAAAGATAGCGACATGGCACGGTTCGTTGGAAGGGTTCGGAGGGGTCAAACTACGGGAGATGCACTATTCGAAAGCTGAGGTCACGCGGAATCCAGCGATGTAAATGTGTTTAAAAATCGTCTTCATGGTGAAGCTCCACATCACCTTCCTGCTCAACGAGTACGGGGTGACTCTCCGCGGAGGCCGCAGCCACCGCCTTCAATCTGAAACACAGTTTGTGATTACATTTAACAACACACAAGAGCAGGGGCGCAACCACCTATACGGACAGTGCGGAATGTCCGTACCGTTTTTGACGGGCGCCGAAGGCGCCCCCCCCCCCGGACCCATTTTGTTTTTGCAATGAGCACCACCAACAGGCTAGGCACCAGCGGCGTACGGAGTATACGGTCATTCAGGGCATGGTCTGGTCCTTTGGACCCGAGGCGCCCATGCAAAGCTGGCGCCCCTCCGATCAGTGACAGCGCCCCTCCGGCCCGTGATGGCGCCCCTCCGGGCAGTGACGGCGCCCTGTGGCTAGTGACGTCGCCCCCTCCGGCTAGTGACGGCGCCCCCTCCGGTCAGCGACGGCGCCCCTCCTGCCAGTGCCGGCACCCCTCCGGCTAGTGACGGCGCCCCTCCGACCAATGACGGAACCCCTCCGTCCAGTGAAGGCGACCCTCCGGTCAGTGACGGCGCCCCTCTGACCAGTGACGGCGCCCCCTCCTGTCAGTTACGGTGCCCCTCCGGACAGTGACGGCCGGAGGTGACTGTCCCTCCGGACAGTCGCCTCTCCTTCCGTGGATTATAATATGTGGATTATAATCTGTGTTGTGAGTTGTTGTGAGTCTGCGGACCGCCTATAAACAATCCGCGGACTTCTTTGGGAGTCCGCGGATTTACGAATTTCGCGAACACACTGTAACATAGACACGCCCCTGGTTGTCGTTGAGTTGATAATTGTTTATCAAGAACGGTGCAGAAAGTTAAAAGAATATAAGGCCAGCTTGCTGGATTAATGCCATGTGAGAGTAAAATCGGGCAGATATTCTTATCAAAACTGTAGGTTTTGACGAAGTCAAATACCAGAGGTTTATACTGGGGCAGCAGCCTATTTGTGTAGTGACTTTGTATGTCTGTTTGTTTGTCTGTTTGTTTGTCTGTCTGAGGCGTTTGGCCACAGCTCGCTGACGAAGAGGCACAGCAACACGCGCGTGGCACCGTCCGATGCGCCAGTTCGGCCCCCAGGTGCCCGTTCCGGTGGCCGGTCGATCGGTGCCACGTGGTACGTGGCACGTGCCGCTACGTGGGGCACTGCAAAATCCATTTGCCCACACGTGCCGCCCACACGTGTGGACGCAGGGCGACCAAACTCGGTGGGCAGGTAGTCCACATGGGTGCGGAACATCCTGTGGGGTTGCCGACCCCGAGGGGGGTAAACAAAAACCCCCAGGGGGTTAAACCTTTTATCGCGTGGGGTCCTCGGATTTCGGGAAATTTTGATGTAGCGACACCAAATTTGGTACACCGATAGAGCTCGGCGAGTGACAGTTGATGGTGCCGGTCGGTGCCACGTGGCACGTGCCACGTGCCGCCACGTGGCCATGCAAAATCTGCTTCCTCGTGAAATGATGGCTACGGTTTTGCCCCGGACCCAAACCCGATCCACCGAAATGGGTCCGCACTAGTCAAAACCGTAGGTTTTGACGAAGTCAAATACCAGAGGTTTATACTGGGGCAGCAGCCTATTTGTGTAGTGACTTTGTATGTCTGTTTGTTTGTCTGTTTGTTTGTCTGTCTGAGGCGTTTGGCCACAGCTCGCTGACGAAGAGGCACAGCAACACGCGCGTGGCACCGTTCGATGCGCCAGTTCGGCCCCCAGGTGCCGGTGCCGGTGGCCGGTCGATTGGTGCCACGTGGCACGTGGTACGTGCCGCCCCGTGGGACATTGCAAAATCCATTTGCCCACACGTGCCGCCCACACGTGTAGATGCAGGGCGACCAAATTCGGTGGGCGGGTAGTCCACATGGGTGCGGAAAATCCTTTGCGGTTGCCGACCCCGAGGGGGGTAAACAAAAGCCCCAGGGGGGCAAACCTTTTATCGCGTGGGGTCCTCGGATTTCGGGAAATTTTGATGTAGCGACACCAAATTTGGTACACCGATAGAGTTCGGCGAGTGACAGATGATGGTGCCGGTCGGCGCTCGATTTGTGCCACGTGGCACGTGCCGCCACGTGGCCATGCAAAATCTGCTTCCTCGTGAAATGATGGCTACGGTTTTGCCCCGGACCCAAACCCGATCCACCGAAATGGGTCCGCACTAGTTGAAAGATTTCTAGAAACGCAGTTCCAAGAACATTTCATAAAGTGAGTGCACTGTATGAGTGAGTGTGCGAGTGCCCATTCAAGGTCGTTTTTTTGCGCGCATGGTCGCCTGCGTGTTCTGCGCGCATGGTCGCCTGCGTGTTCTTCGCGCATGGTCGCCTGCGTGTTCTGCGCGCATGGTCGCCTGCGTGTTCTGCGCGCATGGTCGCCTGCGTGTTCTGCGCGCATGGTCGCCTGCGTGTTCTGCGCGCATGGTCGCCTGCGTGTTCTCATGCAAGCTTGCGGTCGTGAGTGTGTGTGCGAACTTTTCTCAAAAGTATGATTGTTAAATGCTGGCAATGTTCGTCCTGTGGTCTCACGATCACTTTGCTGAATTCAGGAAAAGTACAAATCGGCAAGGAAAGACCTATCAGTACAACACGGATGCGATATCGAATTTTCACCATCCGTGCAAGTTTGATATTGATAATAAAATACTCGGCGCATGATTTGTAGGCCCAGGATATTTGATTTCGACCCTTGGTGGTGCCCTGACCTCGACATAAATCATTCATAATTCATAAACATTGAAAGATGAACAAAAGATTTTTGGCGCCAATGCCCAGAGCGTTCAGTAATTCGCAGCTGCCTGTGTCTGTACATTGAGCACAGTCGCCTGCCCGGGGAATTCCCGCACTGTGCGACCTTCTAATGACACTCCACTCCCGTGCTGCCTCGGTGATCACCACGTGTCCCACTTATGTTGACAGTGTTTGTCACAGGGACCCTACCACCTTTGCTAACTGGAGTCGGAGTCGCGGTCGGGTTTGACAGCTGGAGTCTGAGTCATGTTCGATTATACAGTCCAGTATGTACTCCTGATTCTACTGTTACGATTATTTCTTACAGCCAAAATGCCGCCCGGTCCCCCTGTGGGACTGAGCTGTACCGTGTCGGATTTGGTAGCCTGTCCCGGTACGGCCGATTGCCATCGTGACGACATCAAGCTATTAGTGTCAGCGCCGCGGGGCCCCGGTCGGCGGCCCAGCGAGAGGGCTTTACGGTGGCGTCGGTGGCGACACGGGTGGGAGACAGGTCACTGCTGCCGGGCGTGACGAGCGACCTCCCCAGTGGGGCTCATCACAGAGGTCATTGCAGAGGTCATCAGCGGGGTGTTCTCCAGTCCGGGTGGTCATCGGGGTCGTCACCAGGTGACGGCCCGGTCGTGGCAGAGGTGATTTGCCAAGGAGAGGTCATCAGGGGTGGCGGCGGAATGCCATGCAGTATGCGATATATGCGGACGGGCGGATATACCAGGAGGCGTCATCGGCTTTAGGAGTCGGAGCTCAGGATTTCAATAACTGCTCAGGATTTCAGAATAGCCCTCCAAAATGACCTCATGAATAGGAACAGAAAAACTACAAACATTACTGAACAGTTATTGACTACAGCTACTGTAATTGAGGTCAAGCATTGGTCCGACGGGGGATTGATATAATGATTAACCGGCATTCACAATAATGCAACCGCTGTTTTGTAATTACTTCTGCTTTAATAATTGTAAATGGTAAATTACGACATGGTTCAATATTAAGGAGATTCCCCTGATTCCAGAACTCCCTGGTGACAGATGCCGTTTTATAGGCGTTAGCAATTCCAGGCATTCTTAAAACACATTTTTGACGAGTAGTATTCTGATATCTATATATCTTTGTTAAAGGGAATAGTTCACCTTTGCATGGGGTTTTGGACTGAGATAGCAGGTTTGTAGAGCAGATCTAAAAATGGGTTGTGGTGAAAGTATTACCTCCCTACATTAAGTAGTTTCGACACAGGACTAGTGGGTCTGGTTTCATGTCTGCTGTTCCGGGCCACGATCGGGACATGAACGCTCGCCACCGGAGGCAGGTACACTCTCTGGCACGTAGTCTCTGATCACGACGCCTCGTTAATATCCGCTCAGCCGCCCGGGTGGCGCAGCGGTCCCTTGTCAGAGACTGTACTTGGCGTCAGGCGGAGCGGGGCGGAGCCAGAACGCCAGCTGTCTGAACAACACAAAATCGGGTACAGACATAATTCGCTTTTGATTGGGTCTCATCCGAACGCCATTGACGGGGGTGGCAATATTTGTCCAATGCCCATCCTGGTTAGTGGTTATTTTCGGAACTAATGATGGCAGGGAGACGCTCAATGCGGCAATGGAAAGCTCTATGTGCATTTGTGCACGTCACATTTTCCGATCAATGTATCGACATCCCGTTTTCTGCTTTCGGGTACTGCTCAATATTGAAGTCAGAAAAAAGTCCGGCAGTATTGATAGTGCACTAGGGTGTATAATGGCACCAATTGCGCACATTTTGCACTATGAATTTGAATATCGCAGGACGGCAATCATCAACCCCGGTCTTAATTTCGACGACAACCACGAAACCATTTTGTTTAGCCCTGGCGCTGGGTGAGAGAACGCACCACCTAACAATCGATAGAAATATCACATTTAGTAACTATGGATGTCTTACCAAAGACATTTTACACTACAACTAATTCTAACTTCAATAATTAATATCTCGCCGCTTCCGTCGCCTCACCCGCCGCCAAACTTTGTTTACACGCCAGCTGACGACGACCGACCTTGATACAAGTATAGACAGCGTTCACGGCGGCCCGGCTATGACGTCACATAACTTATTTACGCTGTAGGGTTAGGTTAATGCCATTCACTAAACCATATCACACTCTCACTAAACCTCCGTTCCTGGCGGAGCGCAGGACTTGTATTTGAGCGAATCTTAGGTTTCGTCCCGATCCGACTTAATGGCTACGAGCGAATCTTAGGTTTCGTACCGATCGGACTTAAAGGGACTATTCCACTTTAACATCATATTTGAGTTGAGATAGCCATTTTGATGGCTTGGCATTGAAATTAAGTATGGTAGCAGTTTAAACAACCACAATGATCTAATCAAAAAGATATTCGAGTTTGATTTTTACATCTTTAAAAAATAAGGCCCCTGTGTATTTGAATAGGGCCTCTAAACCGACAGCGTCGTGTCTCTTTACCCAACTGGTAATGATAGCCGACTTGTTTTAAGGTCAGCTTTGAAATATTTCCGTCTTTCATTTCTCGATCCCCGGGTGGTTCGCAATCTAAGCCAATCTAGACACCGGGTGGTTCGCTTTTTCTGCGCAATAGATGTCGACAAAAAATTGTGCCATACATTTGGCAGCACAAAGGATTTCCCTGTTATAAAAAAATGACGTCACCAACCCAACTTTCAGCTGAAAACTAAAAGTTGAATATCTTCCAAGATAAACATTTTCTTTAGGAAAAAAGTTCAGGGACATGTTCAGCTGACCTCGCCTGACATGAAGACATATAATTAAGTGTGATTCGACAACTTTCAAAAAGGTGGGACAGTCCATTTAAAGGGAATGTTCACCTTTCTGAAAGTTGTCAAATATACGCTGGTTGTAGTCGAAAATATGAAGTAAGTGCTGCTGAAAACGATGGTGATATTTTTCTCTCGAAAAGTTACTTAACTTTATACAATTTTTTTAATATTTGGGCTGATGACGTCATTATTGAGCTATAGACCGCCGCTGATTGGCTGACAATGTGGGATTGGCTGACAAAGTGTCTGTCAGCCAATCAGAGGCTGCACCAGCCTGGGTGCATTTTGCAAATGGTAAATTAAATTGCTTAAAAACGTTTAAGTTTTGGGGAAAATGACCTTAGTAATTTGGACATTTCAATAACGGCCAAAGATAATGGCTACCTCAGTTCAAAACCAATACAAAGGTGAAATATTCCCTTTAATGGCTACGAGATAATCTTAGCTTTCGTCCAGATCGGACTTAATAACTACGAGCGAATCTTAGGTTTCGTCCCGATCGGACTTAATGGCTACGAGCGAATCTTAGGTTTCGTCCCGATCGGACTTAATGACGAAGTTAGGTTATGCTATGTTAAGTCGTTGTTCCAATGACGTCATGGACGATCCTTATTTTTCCTGTGTATCTTCCTGCGTCGATATATCTATCTGCGTAGATATGGCGACGATCGTGATTGTGATCGTCCACGACGATCGTGGACGATCAGTCGTGACATTTCCCGGAAATATTTCTTGTTGAAACATTGTTAGGTTAGATACATTCTAAATAACATAAAAGGTGCATAATAGTGTTTTGACGAAAGTTAACTATTTGACGAAATATTTCCGGGAAATGTCACGACTGATCGTCCACGATCGTCGTGGACGATCACAATCACGATCGTCGCCATATCTACGCAGATAGATATATCGACGCAGGAAGATACACAGGAAAAATAAGGATCGTCCATGACGTCATTGGAACAATGACTTAACATAACATAACCTAACTTCGTCATTAAGTCCGATCGGGACGAAACCTAAGATTCGCTCGTAGCCATTAAGTCCGATCGGGACGAAACCTAAGATTCGCTCGTAGTTATTAAGTCCGATCTGGACGAAAGCTAAGATTATCTCGTAGCCATTAAAGGGAATATTTCACCTTTGTATTGGTTTTGAACTGAGGTAGCCATTATCTTTGGCCGTTATTGAAATGTCCAAATTACTAAGGTCATTTTCCCCAAAACTTAAACGTTTTTAAGCAATTTAATTTACCATTTGCAAAATGCACCCAGGCTGGTGCAGCCTCTGATTGGCTGACAGACACTTTGTCAGCCAATCCCACATTGTCAGCCAATCAGCGGCGGTCTATAGCTCAATAATGACGTCATCAGCCCAAATATTAAAAAAAATGTATAAAGTTAAGTAACTTTTCGAGAGAAAAATATCACCATCGTTTTCAGCAGCACTTACTTCATATTTTCGACTACAACCAGCGTATATTTGACAACTTTCAGAAAGGTGAACATTCCCTTTAAATGGACTGTCCCACCTTTTTGAAAGTTGTCGAATCACACTTAATTATATGTCTTCATGTCAGGCGAGGTCAGCTGAACATGTCCCTGAACTTTTTTTCCTAAAAAAATGTTTATCTTGGAAGATATTCAACCTTTAGTTTTAAGCTGAAAGTTGGGTTGGTGACGTCATTTTTTTTTGTATAACAGGGAAATCCTTTGTGCTGCCAAATGTATGGCACAATTTTTTGTCGACATCTATTGCGCAGAAAAAGCGAACCACCCGGTGTCTAGATTGGCTTAGATTGCGAACCACCCGGGGATCGAGAAATGAAAGACGGAAATATTTCAAAGCTGACCTTAAAACAAGTCGGCTATCATTACCAGTTGGGTAAAGAGACACGACGCTGTCGGTTTAGAGGCCCTATTCAAATACACAGGGGCCTTATTTTTTAAAGATGTAAAAATCAAACTCGAATATCTTTTTGATTAGATCATTGTGGTTGTTTAAACTGCTACCATACTTAATTTCAATGCCAAGCCATCAAAATGGCTATCTCAACTCAAATATGATGTTAAAGTGGAATAGTCCCTTTAAGTCCGATCGGTACGAAACCTAAGATTCGCTCGTAGCCATTAAGTCGGATCGGGACGAAACCTAAGATTCGCTCAAATACAAGTCCTGCGCTCCGCCAGGAACGGAGGTTTAGTGAGAGTGTGATATGGTTTAGTGAATGGCATTAACCTAACCCTACAGCGTAAATAAGTTATGTGACGTCATAGCCGGGCCGCCGTGAACGCTGTCTATACTTGTATCAAGGTCGGTCGTCGTCAGCTGGCGTGTAAACAAAGTTTGGCGGCGGGCGAGGCGACGGAAGCGGCGAGATATTAATTATTGAAGTTAGAATTAGTTGTAGTGTAAAATGTCTTTGGTAAGACATCCATAGTTACTAAATGTGATATTTCTATCGATTGTTAGGTGGTGCGTTCTCTCACCCAGCGCCAGGGCTAAACAAAATGGTTTCGTGGTTGTCGTCGAAATTAAGACCGGGGTTGATGATTGCCGTCCTGCGATATTCAAATTCATAGTGCAAAATGTGCGCAATTGGTGCCATTATACACCCTAGTGCACTATCAATACTGCCGGACTTTTTTCTGACTTCAATATTGAGCAGTACCCGAAAGCAGGAAACGGGATGTCGATACAT
This sequence comes from Chirona hameri, assembly GCA_036785665.1. Taxonomy (NCBI): domain Eukaryota; kingdom Metazoa; phylum Arthropoda; class Thecostraca; order Balanomorpha; family Balanidae; genus Chirona; species Chirona hameri. Next base: position 187,577 of record JAXIVJ010000617.1, read on the forward strand.
TGATCGGAAAATTTGACGTGCACAAATGCACATAGAGCTTTCCATTGCCGCATTGAGCGTCTCCCTGCCATCATTAGTTCCGAAAATAACCACTAACCAGGATGGGCATTGGACAAATATTGCCACCCCCGTCAATGGCGTTCGGATGAGACCCCAATCAAAAGCGAATTATGTCTGTACCCGATTTTGTGTTGTTCATATGCCCCTGTGACTTCTCACAACCATCGTCACAACTTCAGCGTGGAATTCGTCACTGCACAAGTTTGGACAAGGATTCAGTGCGTCGCACAGAGCACTGTACTTCCCCAGCGCCACTCGCGCGCAGCGCACTGAATGACTGAAGGGGTCAATGTGTTAAAAATAGTTGAAATAGGAATGTCGGGCCGGCCGGGCGGGAGTGACGCTGGACGGACCAGTTGGCGCCGCGGACAGGCAGGGGTCAAGAAGGAATGCCGCTTGGATGGCCGTTGGTGGCACGTGGGACCGGGACTGGTCAGAGCAATGAAAGGGTAAGACCGGAAGGGACGCGTTTGCTGATACCAGTAACTATGCCAGAAAAAGCATACTAAATATACCAGATTCAGCAGGCATTAGGACAACCGCGACAACCAAGGGTATGCGCGGTATGTCATTGGTCCCTTGTAAAAGGGTCGCCAGGAGTGGTCATCCGGACCGTCCGGACGACAGCCGTGGTTGTCTCGCCGATACAGTATATAGCAGTTAGTGTATAATATACCTACAGTATAATTTGTTGCTGCGTGAGTGATTTGGAATGCAGACCCGCGCAGCTGTTAACATGAAGGCGTGTTTTAGAAAGAAGGCATGCGAGAAGCAGAGATTGAAACAAAAACGTATGCCTAGCACATACAGATACAGCTGGGTTAGGATAGGTGGATTGGACTAGGGTAGACATTTCATTATTTTTGATCGGTAACTTCGGCAGGATACCGAAAGTGGTCGCCGAAATTCCATGTCCTAGGTTGCCGGTGAGGACGACAAAACGACAACCCTCCCTGCCCAGTGCAGCACCACTTCCACCCTCATGTCTTATATTTCGACTAAAATTGGTACCGGGGGTTATCTGGTGCGTGGAATTCGCCTGGCGCAATTTCAGGTATGTGTGTACAGGTCGCAAGATAAAACCCGAGGCGTTTTTAGGACTTTATGTGACATTGGCATCTTTTGAGTGCCATAGCTGTAATAAAATGCACACAACTTTATCAAGTTATATATTTTTACAATCACGATGATTCGAACAACACAAATCTAAAAAGAAAATTGGCCTAGGTCAACTTGTAAAAAAGTGACCTCGTGACCTAGGTCAAAGGTCAAAGGTCTCGCTCTTGTGCTATTTACGTTCACCAACTTTTATTCCGCAGATAATAAGGTTGGTATGTTTTTTTTCACCAGAAAATAAAATAAAATCGTGGTACGAGCACACAAATAGCCTTCCAGTGGCATAGACGATCGCCCTTTTAAAAATAAAATTTGAAAAGGACGATCGTCTTATGTCACTGGAAGGCTATTTGGGTGCTCGTACCACGAAATATTCTTTTCTTGGTGAAAATAAAACATACAAACCTTATTATCTGCTGAATACAAGTTGGTGAACGGAAATGGCACAAGAGTGGGCCGGTGACCTTTGACCTAGGTCACGAGGTCACTGTTTTACAAGTTGACCTAGGTCAATTTTCTTTCTATATTTGTGTTGTTCGAATCATCATGATTGTAAAAATATATAACTTGATAAAGTTTTATCATTTTTATTGAAGCTATGACGCTGAAAAGATACCATTGTCACGCAAAGTCCTAAATACGCCTCGGGCTAATCTTGTGACCCGTAGGTCACACAGACCTGAAAATGAGCCAGGCGAATTCCACGCACCATATAACCCTCGGTACCGATTTTCGTCGAAATCAGAATGATAATTGATGCATTAACGTTGTATGGAAGTTGGTACAAAACCGCTTCGGTTCTATTAGGTATCACGAAGGCAAAATGATGCAAAGAGCGATCGGCTATGCCACTGGAAGGCTATTTGGGTGCTCGTACCACGATTTTTTTTTGGGGGGGGGGTGAAAAGAAAACATACCAATCTTATTATCTGCGGAATAAAAGTTGGTGAACGGAAATAGCACAAGAGTGAGACGGTGACCTTTGACCTAGGTCTTGAGGTCACTTTTTTACAAGTTGACCTAAGTCAAATTTCTTTTTAGATCTATGTTGTTCGAATCATCGTGATTGTAAAAAATATATAACTTGATAAAGTTGTGTGCATTTTATTGCAGCTATGGCACTCAAAATATGCCAATGTCACGTCAAGTCCTAAACACGCCACGGGCTATATCTTGTGACCTGTAGGTCACACAGACCTGAAAGTGCGCCGGGCGAATTCCACGCACCAGATAACCCCCGGTACCAATTTTCGTCGAAATCTGAAACATGAAGGTGTTAAATTACCCTATTGGTGCTGCGCTGGGTGGGAGAACGCACCAGATATATTATAGGGATTAACTAATGACTAATGGTGTGCCGATGGCCAGTACCCCCGAACTTCCGATTTCATTGCCGGTGTTTTCATTGTTCGTTTATTTTGTATTTCTAAATGATGATTTTTCATGATAAGCTTTATAAAGCATAGTATTGTAGAGACAAAACTATACAAGAACTATACCAGATACAAAACTATACAAAACGCCTAATATTGAAAACAAATGAGCCAATTTTCACAAATTGAGGGTCGCAACCACTAATTAGGCTGTCGTAGCGTGCCCAAGTTAACTGCTAATTTGGTTACCTTATTATTAAATGTTTCTTGCTTGTTAAAGCTATAAGGGCACATAATCACAATAGACAGAGTACAATACATATTTTCCATGCAATTTTGTCAAAAAACAATACGAGACAAGCCCGGAATTCTAAATTTGTTACCAAGTACTTGCAAGTACTGGTTTTTATAAGCGTGGATCGCTTATCAACTTTGACTTGAAATATCTCTCGGTAGGAATTGTTATATGCAAAATGTGATACATTTACAATATATTTTGGTCTCGTCTATCGATTTCAAGTAATAACTTCATCTTTGTGGAAAAGGTGAATATTTCCCTTTAAATCATTGGTTCTGATACTCTTTTCAAGCAATGCATCTTCCTAAATATTGATTATTGTTATTGCTTTCAAGACGTATTTCCAGGAACATAAGTGGTTCGCTGGCGTAGGAGTAGATTCACTGGTTTGTGTGTCATGGATTGGATTTATCGACGGGTCCCCTGCAGGTATACGGTGTAATCTGACCGCCACTATGTTTTTTAACAGTGTTTTCGGCGGTATATGACCGGAGCAATTGCGTTTTTGTTAAAATCCCAGTCGCAAATAACAGTATTTCCACAGACCATGAACATTGTGTATCAGCAGCAGAAGACGCCATTTGATCGACTCCCAACCTAGCGATGCATTTATGTCTTACGCCATGCATTAACTGTATCGTGCTGGCTACCTTTTCCTGAAGCATTTCGAACGGACCCGGATCTAAGGAAATGTGTCGGCCGCAGAGGCAGCCCAAAGTTAGCATTGACGTCACCAATCATTGTCAACGTCTGGCTCAGAACGCGGATGCCGCTGCTACAAACCGTTCGAAGTGACTTTGTATATCCTGTCTCCCCTTAAGACTGTATGTAGGCCGCTTACATACCGATAGCCTTACTGATTACAAATGTATACATCCATACCATGTGAATAGGAGTTATAGCCCCCCACTGTAACCCGTGTGCTCTCCACAGGCTGGTACGTGAGGTGACCGGGGTTAATGTGGACATGCGAGTCGGTATCCACACGGGGCGAGTGCACTGCGGTGTCCTCGGCCTCAGAAAATGGCAGTTTGACGTCTGGTCTAATGACGTCACGCTCGCCAACCAAATGGAGTCCAGCGGCATACCGGGGTAAGTAAGCGGGTGATTGGGCGGACGGACATTTGGTCTAATGACGTCACGCTAGCTATCTACATGGGGTCCAGCGGAATATCGGGGTATGTTGGCTGATTATGGGGCGGGCGCAAGGGCGGATCCAGCCGGCCGTTTTTGTGTGTGTGTGTGTCTGTGTGTGTGGGGGGGACCAGTTAGAGCGGACCTTACCTAGGTACCCCCAATTTCGAATTTCTCCCCGGATTTGGGCCACTTTATTTTGAAACCACACGATTTCTAATTATTTCTGTATTTTTTGTTAGCTTTTCGACCTTTTGGTATAGCCGGCTTTGCCCTTAAGAGCAAGGACGGATCCATCCGTTTGTCTTCGCCAACTATTTTTTTTGCTACAAGGTTCGACTCGACAACCCTTGCCAAAAAAACAAGAGTAGGTATCTTATATTTGAATCTTTTTTTGCGTTCAAGGAAATAATGTTAGTGGAAAGAAGCTAACATAAATTTTAAACAAAACTTGGAGCATCAAATAAATGGTAGTTTTCTTCAGAATTGCCAGCTCCGAATCTCGGATAGTAAACCGAAGGGAGGGTCCGACCGTAAAAATTAATACGCATTTCGCTGCACAAATGTTTGTCGTTGATATCTGTTGCGCTCCGATAAAAAAGAGGCGAAGACGAGGACGTCAAACATGATCGAACCAGTCACACTTCCGCCATTCAAAACAATTAATACAGATGACCCGATCATGGCGTCAAATTCAATATGCATTTCAAGAAACTTTAGCTACCCATCTATGCGCCGCATACGGATAGGATGATCAACTTCCTTTGCCAGGTTCTTGAAAAAATATGTCCCTGCTCCCGGACCTCGAGGCCATTTGCGCATCTCGGCGGACATAGATAGGACACACGCAGACGAAGTAACCGAAGTAAGTTTTGGTCACTGCTACGGAAGAAGTCAACGACTTCGCTGACGGATGACATTAGGTATCGGTGGGCTTCGCGCATGATCAGCGCCTCCATCCGGATTCCGGAGCTCGGTCATTGTCGCTCGGAGAGAGGATGGAGTCTTCTCCACCTTACTGAACACCCCCTATCCGCCTGCTCCGTTGTAACCAGAAGGACAGCAAGGACCTATAGGAAAAAGGATGGATTTGGACCGATTGTTCTATTGTAGACTTGCCAAGACCGAAATGGTGCTGGATAGAAATAATGAAATAAGGACACATGTAAACGTGATAATTATTAAACTTATAAATTACCCCTCGCCCTGGTGGGGGTCATTTTGACCCCCTGATATTTTTCGAGAATAGCGGAAAAACAGCTACGCTCAGCGCCGCCAAATTTGGCCAAAATTGCAAAAATGTGGCCAAATTTGTCCAGTACCGTTATAAAAACGAAAATATAGCATGTATTAGACTTCATTTCTTGGGAGGGGGGGGGGGAGGGGGGGCACAAAACATAGTCCCCCCCCCCTTGAACAGTCTTGGGGGGACATGGCCCCGTTGCCCCCCCCCCCCGCCTTTGTGCGGGTGGACTTTTGGCCCAATGACGTCATGCTTGATGTTAACATGGAGTGAAGCAACATAACGGAGTTAAGTGGTCAGTGGTGCGACGTTTGCGAGCCTGTGTGAACGACATCACCATGCGTACAGCACGGTGTTCGACTCAATCAGTCAACTTTGACTAAAGCAACGACTCAACTCAGGTTGATCAGAGTTCAGTCGTTCGGGGTTGAGTCGGTTGGCTTTCTCTTGAGTCGACTGTTAGTTGATTTAGAGAGTATTGGGTATGTTTTTACATCAGATTCGGTAATTATCAATCGAAGAGCATCGCCACACACCGCACACACAGCCATCATACCTCCCTTCTACTGAAAAATGACTGGCGTGGTCTAGTCCTACTTTGTTTCATAAACTCATTATGAAACAAAGTAGGCCTAGAATACGTCAGTCATTTTTCAGTAGAAGGATTGTAAGACATTGGAATAAAGTACAGGGGATGTCACTGCTGCAGTGATACTTGCTTCCTTCAAAATTAGATTAGATAAATAATTTACAGAGAAGGGCGTAGGAGTAGATTCATAAATACTTGTGGGATAAAGCTTATTTTGGGAGGTTTAAAAGTAAAACAATTTGAAAGGGTTAAACTGGTTAAGGGGAATGTGCAACCTCAGCTGGGCCCAATAGGCTCTTTTTGCACTTTTCTTTATGTCAGTATGTCTTAACCCTCGCCCGGGTGGGGGGGGGGGGGGGGGGATGCCACCCCTCGTTTTTTTCTGGAATAACTCGCGTAGTTTCCAACCGATTGTGATAAAACTTTCAGCACACTACTTTAGAGGGGTACAAAATCCACATACTCTGAAAATTTTGCATTTCTAACCCACATGACCCGTGACCTATAACCTGTTTCTCAAGGTCATGTCAGGCGCAACTGGCGTCCCGCAGTATCGATGCTTGTAACTTGTGCAGTTTCCGAGTGTGTGTTGTTCAGGAGCATACGCACAGATGTTTACAGGTGACAGTTGTGGTTTCCACTGAGATTGCGACCTCGATTGACCTTTTCAGAGGTCAACTGAGGTCATTGACCACCGATGACCTCAGATGACTTTTTGGGCTTCTGGCGGTTTCTATGACATTTTGTGACGCTTATTTCAAATTGGGGATCCATTTTACATAATTATATGTTCCACTGGGGTCATGCGCTTCCACATGTCAACCGAGGTCAATGACCTCAGATGACCTGATATGACCTTTTTATAATTTGGCAGTTTTTATGACATTTTGTGACGCTGATTACGAATTTGGCACCCATTAAGCATTATGATATGCTCATTCACGATTCTAGCTCGATAAAATTCAATGTATACGCATTTACAAATTTGATGACTTTTATTTTTGTATTTTATTAAGCAGATCACCAACAGGGTCACCCCCACTGACAGGTAAAGTCACATAGTAAAACCGATAACACGATCACTCCATAAAGTACATCGAAACATTAGCAAGATATAAATAGTGTAAACAATACAAAGTGAACTGATAAATGATGCAAGATAAAAACAGCGACCGTAAAAGACGAGTTACAGATATGCTATATAAGTGATGACATGTTTTCTAAAAGTGCTAAAATGATCTACAAGAAAATCCACCTCTGGGACGCTGTTTAAAAAAGAGTTAACTAGCCTAGGTACCCTGCAGAGTAGACTGCCCTGCACGGTGTTAACGCGGGGGCAGATCTCGTGTAACAGCTTGTGAGTGCGGGTCGATCGAGCTGGTACATGAAGTGAAAAGCTTGTTAGCAAAGTTTGAGAATCTAATTTCGAGTGGAAAATGTTCCTGATGAACAATAGGTCATGCTGAATCCTACGAGCTGATACAGAAGGTATCCGGAAGTGTTGTAACAAGTCTAAGTATGCTAAAGAAGTGGTATGATCAGAGAAAGTACTATTTAGAAGCCAAATTAGAAATTTGTGTTGAACTCGATCGACCCGCACTGTGTGGGGATCAGCCGCGCCCGCCCAGATCACGCTACCATATTCTAAAATTGATCGTACGTTGGAGAAGTAAGCGCACAGTAGAACGTTCATGTTCAACTTTGAACCATGAGAACCGTGAGAACTTTGAACCATGAACTTTGAACTTTGAACCATGAGATTTTGGGTCATTGACATGACCTCAGAGGTCACCTAATAACCCAAGACATTACAATCGGATATCAGCGGCTTCCTCTCGACACAAGCAACATGCTCGTTTTTTAATCGAAGCTCTAGCTCAATTAGGGGCGAAACGCTAAGGGGGAGGGGGGGGGGGTCGTCCCTCCCCCTACCCGAACACGTAGTGATTTTGCCCTACCCGGGCGGGGGTTAATGTCTGTCAGTATACTGTCAGGCAATAACAGCTCATGGCAATAAGTGACGGCGACACGTCTGTCTTTTACGCTAAGCTGATTTGTGCAGATATCCCTTCAGCCTGGTTGCTCCGTACTTGGTGTATATGGATTGTGTAGGTGCGGGGTTCCAGGACGTCACTGTTCGTTATTTGCATGCAATACTGGTGTGAGGCGCGTCCACGCGACTGAGTGGTTCCTTACCATGTCTGCCACGTATACTGGTGGTGGCAATAGAATGATTGCACTGCTAAGTGTATAACAAGCACGCAATTGGAAATAGAGTCCCTGACCAATTATAGAGTCCCTGCCAATGTTGACAATGTCCCTCAGGCCATTTCAGTGCCACTAACTTGATTACGAGCGAGCGCCTTCCGTGGTATATGGGAAAAGTCTGAATATGAGTGGCCCGGCCCGACCCGGCCCGGCCCGTGGCGACGCTTTTGAGAAGCTGATATATCTGCAACCGCACGTCGGATTGACAAGCGGGTTTCTTTGCTGAGTAGCCCCATCCAACCAAATCTGTTTGAGACCGGTTCCGACTCATGTGGATCACTACCACTGCACGTGGCGCGTGCCGCGTGAGGGGTGTTGAAAAGTGTTTTCTCGCAAAAACTCCGCAACGGCTGGGCCGATTGTGTTCAAATTTGGTGTGTAGTTAGAGACCTCTCAGCCGCCACTTTTCCACAAGTCAGGGGTGGGGTGCCTCTGCACGTGCGCACGGGCACACCCCTATTGTATATCTCAGGAACGGCTTAGCCGATTGTGTTCAAATTTGGTGTGTGGTTAGGGACCTCCAGCCGCCAATTTCCCACAAGTCAGGGGTGGGTTGTCTCTGCACGTGCTCACGTGCGCACCTTTTTTGTATCTCAGAAACTACTTGCCCTATCGAGTTGAAATTCGCCATACATTTCCTTCGCACTCGCTCGTTCATCGCCGACTACGGCGCCTTACTGGTTAGTAGAATAAACTAGCTCTGAAACTCAACGAGCCATGTAACGTAAAATACCGAAAGAAAATTCGCATTTGGAAACTTGTCGGTACTGTAGGTGGACAGGCTTTGGGTCTCTTCCCGTGGCACCTCTAACATCCTCCAAGTTGCTCCAACTTGCAATTGTCCTATACTAATGCACAGACAGTTGCAAGTTGGAGCAACTTGGAGGAGGTTAGAGGAGGTTAGAGGCGCCACTGGAACAGGCCCATAGATGGACTTTTGTGTTGTTTATCAGCACAGTTTGAGTTGGGGTGTTCTTGTCGACTTGTTCCCTGATAATCTGTCTAAGCCGGCTACCACACTACGCAGGACGCAGTGACGACATCATTCGTCCTGGGCTTGTTTGGTGCTACTGGCCCAAAGGTAAAGGAACGAAAACTGCCTGTTCGAGTGCTTTAAGTTTCTAATTCATGTTATGAAAATAAACAAAAAGACGGGAGTTACCATCCACGGTTTTTAGGGACTTATTCATTATTATCCACGGTTCTTTGAGCCTGTGGATTTCTTCTGTATGGGATATACATCAATATATCCCATAAAGAATACCGTGTGTTTTTTCACCATCAATTCTAAATATTTCATATACGTATCACACGTTTTCGTCATTGTCTGCCACTGCCCCGCCGCGCGGCGGCCGCCGTCGCCGCTGCTACTGCTGCCGCCCCGCTGCGCTGCCCGCGGCGCTGCCCGCGGCTGTCCTGTCACTGAGCTGGTAAGGTCAGATAACAGTGAGGCGGCTGTCGTCTGCCGGCTGATGTATGGCTGCCAGTGATTGGTCGGTTGGCCCGGTGGTGGGGAGGGGGCGGGGTCGGATGCTCAGGGCGGGAGGCACGCGCGGGGTCAGGACGGATCAGCCATGGGTCGGAAGGTGAGGGGGCGGAGTCATCGGACAGGGAAGGAGGAAATATTTTGTAACTGGCGCTTTGTACGATGCATATAACTAAAATGAATACAGCAGCAGTGATGCACACGTTGAAAGGCAACATAAAACTAGAATGAATCATGAATGGTCAGACACGTAAGCAGGATTTCGATCCAGGGGGGGGGCGGTCTCGAAAGGGCCCCTTCCCGAGCGTTGAAAGGGCCCCCTTCCCAAGCGTTGAAAGGGCCAAACAAAACGGATGA